>JAQGAT010000640.1:0-25714 GCA_034687845.1 Pantelozetes paolii | reverse complement strand
GAAGACCACTATTGAACTGACATTCAATCAATTGGTTTGGATTTTGTTTCGCAAACTCAAGACATGCTATCATTGAGAGGATTGTTATGTCTTTAGACTGCGAGACATCGATATCTTTCAATAGATTACAACTTTTAATCATTTCTATCATCAAATGGTCGGTCAGTTCAGGCGTTGAGGATATCTTTAAACGCTTTAAATCTTTCATCAGTTTTATCGGTGAAAGGCATTCATCAACTGATTGAGTGTCGAAGCGGACAGCAGTCAACTCAAGCGTTGATATGTTGGGCAAAAATATCGGTATCCATTGGATTGAGTCAATGGCCAGAGTCGTCTCGATGATGCCAAGTGTCCGCAAATGACGGCAAGCCTTTAGAAGTTCAAAGTGATTGAACCCAACGACACAACTGTTGTAATATATAGTGAAATATAATTTCTCCAAAGCATTCAGTTTTGAGATATTATTGAACAACAAATTCATGTCCACTTCAGTGATCACTTGATTATAGGTTATAATAGTCAGATCTGAAATGAGTTGAAAATTGTTTCCGATTATATTCATTGACTTGAATTCAATTAAATCAAAAATCGTTAAACTCTTTAATCGTTTCATCCCTTTATTGGCTAATAGTCTAAATCCCAGGTCATTGATAACAAAGCCCGGAATTTGGATCTCTTCTACGCTTGAGTTCAATGAATGAAACGCTTGCCCGGAATAGGTCTCAATTTCAGGCGTTTCTTCACTGTTTGATAAAAGACTCTGAAGAGTAATGACCCGGAGTTGAGGCCAATTGTGAAACATCGTCTCAATTGTCGATTCCTTAATTAATAGTATATTTGACATAAATACAAAGACCTGGATGTTTGGGTATTTCAACGATACTCTCATTCCTTCATCACTGGTAATGGATCTGCTATTGGAGTCAATATAAACAATAGACAAATAGGTGAGATCTGAATGACAGCTCTTGTACACCAATTCCAATACATTCCTCTCGAGTGGACATTCAATAAGTTCAGTGCACAGAAACTTTAAGTTTGTAAACTTTGAGATAATCTTTGACACTTTAAATTCAAATATCTCTTGAGTTGTGTTGTTATCAATAAATTCATTCAAATTAATGGCAAATATTTTATTTAATTTAAAGGGTTCACCATCTTTGAAGTTAGTGGATAGGCTGTCCCTGTTCATTATCAAAAGACCGGTTTTGTTGAGGAATGACTTCTCAATAAGTGAATCCCATTTCTTGCACACTAACTGTGCCTTCATTTTAGTCTTGAAGTCAAGACAATCAAAAACCATTAATAATAACTCATTGGGCAAGACATCAATCGTTGGCTTAGTTTTGACAATATTTGTTGATTTAATTAATTTCAATACAAAGCAAACAAATTGAATAAAATTTAACGGAAATAACATTTTATTAATAAAAAAAAAATCAAAATTAACACAAATTAAAAGCACTTTTTGTGATTGAGTTGAATGGCAAGCACTTAATGATAGGCTTTTTGTGCTTAAATTGAAATTAAATGTTAAACATATAAAAAAAGGTTTTAAAATATTAATACAACTGAAGTCAAGTGCAGTGAAAAGTGAGCACACAATTCAATACTTGATAATAAAATCATTGAAAATATTGTTTTATTAAACATTGAATACAATAACAGTTTTATTGGTTATTTAAAAGTTGACAAACAATTGACTAATAAATTGAAAACAATTTCATTCAAATTTCAGTTCAATTTTATCAGAGTTTTTCATTTATTTCAAACATTAATCAAATGTGTGTATCTGTCTGTGAGCACCGGGAATTAATAAAATAAATTACCAGGGTAGTAAAAGTTCATAAACATTATCTCCCCTTAGATTATCTTATTAAAAACAATCTAGCAAAGTTTTTACAACTACACTTCAAATACAAATAAAAAACACTATAAAATCAAATCATAAATCACTTAATGTTTAAATCTGTGCTATAATTGCACACATTTTCAACACTCTCTCAATTGTGTGTGAGATTAGGAGACACTTCACATTAAATCAGGGATTTTTTATGAGCAGCAAAACTAAATCATAACTTTTGGCTAACCTTTTGTTTAATGAAAGCACTTATGAATTATAATAGGAAAGACATTCACTCTTTATATTCATTGCTTTTAATTGCACTTTATTTTTATATATACTCTAATAATACAGACATTTATATTCATAACAACAATAGTTATGCAAAAACACAATGAAAATCAACGTTTGATTACAATTACAGTTAAAACTAATAATAATTATTGCATTTAAAACTAGATTTCATTTCATTATCACACTATTAAATCAAGTGCTGGTGTCCTATAGGGGAAAGGATGGGTAGGGTTAGGGAGGCATTGAAAAAACTATTTACTAAACAATATAACAATTAATAAAATATTTGTAATATTAATAAGATTTCAATTCATATAACAAACAAATGATTGAAATGTTTAACAAAAAAAAATATTATTTTATATTTAAATCTATTTTTTATTAAAACTGAAAAAATGATTGCATTTTTGGTTTATATTTTGTGTTTTTATGTGTTTTAGGCATTGAATCAAATGACTACCCTCTATACAGGTGCACAGAAAGGCAGTCTATAGTAAAGAATCCACTGAATGAGCACTGGGTCTTGTGTGAGACAACTGTCCACTTTTGCTATTACTGCCAAAATTATCCACTTTTTTAACTCTGCATTCATTTGACAAAAGTTGTCTTAAATAGAGATTATGTGCAAAACTATTGGCATTGAAGTCAAGATTTTCAGTCAAACGCTTCACATAATCGGAAGCACCGATAGCTTTGACGTCCTCTTGTCCTTCAATAAAACTGATTGCTCTCAGTATTACATCCAAGTTCTGGCGAAAGCCGACGGCGCCTACCGTTGAGGTATTCACTGTTTTCTTAGCACTACTTTCTGTGTGTTTGAGCGATGAGGTAGTGTTGGACGGCATTTGATCCTTGATCTCAGGGAATGGTATATTCAATGGGAACCGATTTTGGGCAAACATTTTATGCATTAAATTGTATTCATTCAGACGAATGTTATTTGAGTTGTTCCCTGAAATGAACAAGAAGATAATCTAGGTTATAACAAGGAAGATTAATTTGGGCTAGGTAAATATGATTCAAGGTTATCTATTTAAAGATCGGGCGCTTCTTGAAAGTGTCCACAACTGCTATTAAGAAGTTATTTCACTTAACATAACTTACAATGAGTGAAATGTCTGGCCATTTGGTACGGGTGTGAGAAATGGTGGGCCAAGTGTTGACTCGATTGTTGATTGCTATGCGAATAGACTTCAGTTGTCATTGAATTTGAATTGTGTTTTGATTTCTGCAAATTCAGTGGCTTTTCATCTGAACTAACGCTTGAATAACAAGATGTTTGCACTGGTATTACAGTAGACTCTGGTGACTGTTTCGGGTGATTGTAGTGGCCAATAAAGTTTATGCTATTATCATTGGGTGCGGCACTGGTATCATATTTGCCGGTAAGACCTCTCTGTCTCACTTCAAGGGAATGCCGTAAAATCCGTTCCCTCGACAGCAGAGCTCTCAACTCTGAAACTTCTTTCTCTAAGACTTTAGTGATTTCTTCACTTCCGATGCCATCACTGGTGGCCACACTGTCATTACTACCAGTGCTCTCAGTCATTGAAACTAAGTTTATATTTTTCATGTCATCCTCATCGCAAAGCTTTAACTCTAAAACAAAACATCAAGATAGATTAGAAATCAAATTAAATAGGAATAAAATCATCTTTTTATTAGTAACCTTGCTCAGATCTGGAAAACTGTTTTACCATGATCAACTGTTAAGTCATTTTCAAAGACTTCGCATAACAATATTAATTAAATGTTTTTACACCCTTTATAAGTGATTATAGTATAACTTATATTTTAATTTATTCTTTAGCCCCTTATTCAGGGTAAGTAATAGCCAGGTCATTAATAATTACACAAAACATAACACCTTTTAAAACAAATCAATCAAAATATGTCTAAAATATAATTAAAATCATGAGTTTTTGTGACAATATTTCATAACAGCAGACAATTATTCAATGTCTTGCTATTGTCATCAGAAGAGAGATGACTGTCCTATAAATGCATAACAACCGGAAAAAGCAGAGACTTTCACTTAAAAAGCTCTTACCATAAGTGAGAGCCACACATACCTGTGCGACAATTCATAGACATAAGTGGTGTGAGAATTTTGATACCACTGTTAATCGACTGTTGATTATTTAAAAATGCACTTTTAATTATAGGGTGTCTTCTGTCCCAACAAAACAATAGTTAATTATAATTGAGTGCTTTTTAAGTGAATCATTTGTCTTTACCCCCCTTAGAGGTGCCTTCAGTGGAGTTCAGGGGCTATTTTAAGAGCCAATAAATCTAAACAGTGATTCTATTCTGAACATATTTTAAGGGTTAAACACTGGGATATAAATTTTGATAACATCTGTGAAAGGTTTATTTGAGTTACGGGGAAATTACTCAGGTGCTTTTTAGAAAAAGGGGATAAATTACATAGAGATATGCCTATATAAACAATAACTACCTTGTTCACATCAACCCACAGGAATATAAAAGACATAATTTAATTTATAAGATAATAATAATGGATATAATAATAATAGTAATAATAAATTTTATTGCCCCCTTAAATTAGAAGCTACCTGTGCTCTCTAACATTAGATGATTATATCAGTCATTCGTCAACGATCACTAACAGCCAGTCCACTTAGAAAAAGATAGTGTAAAAGCGTCTCTGTGTTTATCCAACCGTTAATTAAATGTAGATTTTATTCACTGTTTTTACAATTCATTCAAAATCTTTAATTCACTTTTCTATTCCTATATAACAGAGAAAATATTCACAAGATATAAGCGAAATGTTTTCTGCGAGTTGAGATTTGTTTACCAATTAATTCCAATAATAATTCAAATTAACCTGAATTTCAGTTATTTTGTTAAAAGTTTTTGCTTTTTTTTCATTCATTGAATTCAAGTTTAAATAAAAGTCTATTGTTTTCACTGCTATTTGTTGGAACAGTATTTTATGTCACTCCTTATGTGTACGGGTTTTTTGCATCAGTGGCTGCACTGGGAGGTAATCTGTGTGCGTGTGTGTGGGCCCACACAATCAATCCACAGGTGAGACTGTTTTTTCTCTATACATATTCAATGATAATTTCAATTATATACCCCTTAATGCCTATAAAAATGTGAATTTCATCACAAGTGCTATATTTCTGATTAATATTTCAATATTTAAGCGAAAAATACAACAATTATTGTGTACATAAAGATAAGATTTTATAGACTCCGGGTCTTATTGTAGACATTAATTGCAGTTTATGTGAGAAATTCTGGCATTTATTCACTTATTCTGTGAGTTATATAGCGATAAGAATTTTGGAGACAATCTCTCATAGGATTCAAAATTTATGAAACAAATCATAACTTATTGTTGTTTTCATTCACTGAATAAGTGTTGAAAACCAAAACAACAACAAAAAGTATTCAACACTTTATGCATTCATAAAAACACATAAAAATCCCTTTGTTTTCAACAAAAAACTAAAAAAAATATTTTAAAAAATTCACACTTTTTTTTGAATCTATAGTACATATGAAATGACATTTTCTCTTTTGGCTGTGAATTAAAGGCTATGAAAAAAAAATTCATTAATAAATCATTTCATATATATTTCTCTTAATTATGATAATTATGAAAATGTAAAAAAATTCATTAACTTGCTCAATTAAAAGCTAAATAATCACTAATGAAAACGAAAATTAATGTCAAATAAGGGGAAAAAAATTAATTTAATATAAAAGTCAATTAGAGGTTTGAGTGAGAAATGCACTTTAAGTATACCATTCCGACGGGAATTGTACACATATTTGCAACATATCCGGCTTAAAATCAAATCAATTTAAGGGGTATTTGCAATTTTCTATTACAGGGGTATTCTAGAAATTCAGTTTCACAGTAAAACTTACTCTTTATATGAGGCATATAATCAGCGCTATCCTCGTCATCGCCATCAGCGCTATCCATGCGATCATTAATACCCTGACCATCGACTCTCTTGAGGACCTTATGGTTGTCGGCATAGTTGATGAGCACCTGATTTTGATCAATAATAGATTTGATGTCATTTTCCAATTTCAATATGTATTGAGCGCTGGCGTGAAGTAGCGCTGCTTTGCTTTGCTTTTCACTATTGATCTGATTCTTCATTATTAGTCGCAAACAATTGAAGCCATTGTTAATGCATTGCATACGTCGGCGCTCATTAGAGTTGGCCACTTCTCGGCGCGCCCTCTGCTCACTGTCCAGCTGTTTCTTAGGCCTACCCATCACTTTGACAGGTCGTTGGACAGTAGGCTCTTGTTCATTTAACATCTGAGCACAATATATACAATCAAAATCTAGAAAACAATTTATTTTTATTTAATAATAAAATAATAATAAAAATATATTTGCGTTAAAATGCTTTTAATTGAATTAAACTTGATAAATTGAAAATATACCCTGTTACATAAAACCTGAATATAATATTCCAATCTATTTCTGACCAAGATATCAATTAATCAAATGCTATAACAATAACTGATTTAAACAAATATTTGTATTTGCAGTTTTTATGGAAGTAATAGTAGCATGCATAAATTAAATACAGTTAATTGAGAGAGAAGAATAGCAGAGAAAAGGTAATATATAGTAAACAAAATATTAGCCAGTATAATTAACATTCAAATGTCATAACAATAACTGAATTGAAAAGTATATTTGTTTACAGTTTTGAAAGCAATTGTCACTGAAAACAGACAAACGATTAATGTATTTGTAATTATCGTTGTTTTCAGTGAAGATATGAAATAGGATTTTAAATTATTTTGTTTTATATAAATGATAAATCATTTAAATATAGGTTTAATTTAGAAACATTAATATAAAGTAATTTAATCAACCACAAATAATTTTAAACTAAAATAAATTACCCTTTCTATATCGCAGGTGATTTAATGATATAATATGACAATGATAAAGATCTTATACGTAATGTTTTGCATTAGAATGAGTAATGTGAATCTAAACTGGGTAAAACTATCCCAACTGAAAATACATAAAACTGTCCATGTATGCATAATTGAAATTGATGACAGTTGGTGATCGTATGAAATGCTAATTAGCCAAGGGAAATTGTCAAACTAAATAGTAGCTTTAGTAAATCATTTACCCACCACACTTTTTTTCAGTCAATGTGTGTGGCCATACACTTTCCCATAGAGTAGAAATAAGGGAAATAAATGATAAAGATCACTTTTTACTTCTAACATTATTATATGTGATAGATGACATTTTAAAATTCACTTTCTTACTTATTATTATTAATATCTTTTACCCTGATATATCGATGATCTATTTTATTAAAGGTAATGATCCTTGCTCAACTTTTTAAAGGTAATAAATCAAATTAAAATATTATAAAAAGTGTTTGAATTATAAAAGAAATGAAGAAATAAATGCAAAAATAATTTAATATTCAAAACATAAAGACATTTATTTTTATCCAAACCTTTATCTAACAAATAGTTTCACTCGTCGTTGAGATGTAGTAATAATATGACGGTTTTGAGACCCAAAAGCACTTATGAAACAAATTGGCGAAAGACTTGTCCAATGATTGTTTCAATTGATAAACAAAAACAATATTTAAATTAAAAATAATAATAATTTGTTTTAGTGTTTAAGAAAACTAAACCAAAAAACTGCCGAAACATTAGAGGAAATATAGTTTTAAGTGATTTGTAAACCCTATCCCCACATAAGCCACACATTTTTCATTTGCAATTACTGTCCCACTGGCAGCCAATTGTCAACTGTTTTTCAATTGTGGACAACATTTTCCTTATATAAAAAAATTCTGTAATTTATGTGTATTATTGAAAAATTGTTTTTAATATAAATGCAAAAAATATTATCAAAAATTGTGAATAATATCTAAAACTAGTGTTTATTTTGTAAATAGTCTTCAATTTAATGACAATTGTTTTGCAATTTATTTGCTTTCACTTTTTAATTACCATTTTTGAGGACCAGATATCTGTTTTAATATAAAACTGAGTATCTATTTTTAGATTAACCTTGGCGGTTAATGTAAGCATTCATCACTCACCAAGTTCGTTTATTAGATTCTACCTGATAAAGTGATTTACTAGAAACTCCAATATAATTGCCATAATTATTGATAAAATGTAATCATTGTTAGTCTATTCCTGGTCTTAATGAATCAAAAGATGAATTTGATTTAGATTTTATTCATTGAGTGATAAAACAGGTTAAAAACAATACAAGAAAATCGTTGCCACACCTCTGGCCAGGGCTTAGGTATACATAAGTTATAACTATTAATGAAAATGAATGTAAAAAATAAAATGTTAATAAAAATACAGAAATGTATTAATAGTTACATAACTTCTTAACTCCTTATCATTTCAGACGTAAACCCTTTATAAGACTTTCAATTTTCACACCTGTTTTGGAAATTAATTAAATAAACATCTGAACACTTTATCAAATTGTAATTGCTCAGATATTTACACCACTGATTTAGTGCTAGCATGGTTGAAAGTTATTTTCAATCCAGGTCTTCAATTTGAAGCAATAAAAAACATCAACATTTATGTTGAGAATCATTTCACTTGAATTTTTCATTTGATTTTTTAATGTTTAATAAATTGAAAATACTTTTTACAATAAATAGTGAATTAATTGTTTTAATTGTTATCACAATTGAAATGTCAATTAATAAATGATCAAGGTATGGGCATCTAAAATTAATTTCACCAAGACTATATCTTAAGATAATTTTATTTAAAAACAATAAATTTAAAATTCAAATCAAATTGTTTGCAGTTATTGTGGCCACTGATAGTGGCACCGATAAGTGTCGAGGTCCACTCGACTTTTTAAAGCTGGACTTGATCCAAATCCAATAAATTTCATTATAGATGAATATTATCATTATTATTAATACCAGGACAATCTGTGGCACCAGTATCCGCTTTAGTCGCCGCCCGTTTATTGTCAATTCAGTGGACAAAAAGACGCCTTTCCTACACAGCGGACAACTGTTGCTGATCTTCAGCCACTCTGTGATACACTTTTTGTGGTAAAGGTGTTTACAATTCAGCACTTTTGGTGAACCTTTTATATCATCCAAACATATGGAGCACTGGTGAACAGCATCGAGTGCTTCGTCCTCTTCGGTGCCAATCGAGTCGGGAGGACAGGCGTCTGCCAACTCTGAGTGACAGTGTGGACAAGACTTGATATCAAACCCTTTCTCACCACTTATGACAGAAATATTTATCATTAATTGAAGACATCATTAAATTTTCACTTTAATTGAAATAATGATTGAAAAAAATACTTTAAAATAAATTCAATGCAAAACTAAAACGCAATTTTCATATGTCTAACGAAGAAGACCTGTCGGAGTGGAAGGGTGTGTAATGAGTGGCCAATTGAAAGACATATGAAATGCGTTAATGCGTTAATCATTTGTCTATTTATAGTAAAAACTATTTAAAAACTATAAACAAATTTATTACTCAAAAGCAGTTGTTATTAATGTTGTCTACAGTAGAAAATAGTCGCCACGCACATGATAATGACCGAGAACAGTTTCACTCCAATGAAAATAGTGTTCCTGTGCTGAACCCATAATTAAAATAACTTCACTTTGCTCAATTCTCTCAATATTTTAATTACTGCTGATGAGATTTAACAATTGTCCAATTGTTTACTATATTAACTTATAATTGATCACGATAATTTTACAATTAAAAGATTGATTCCAAAATTATCAGCGAACAATAATGATCAAGAACAAATTGATCACTAATTTAATATACCGTACAATTGATTAATAAATGACAATTAATAGAGTATTGTGTAAGCATTGGACAGTTATTGCAATTAATCATATCTCCTATTGAAAACATTAACCCTGAGCGTCTAAATAAAATTATCTTGAACTATTTTTTTTTAAAGATTTTCAATTGATATAGATTGCACAATTAATTAATCTTGACAACATTTCCCACATATTGTTAGCTTTAAAATTAAATTAATTATTGTCATCAAAATTGTATGAAATCTTTGAGGAAAATGTGACAAAAATATAATGAAATTAGTGATTAATTAGTCTATAATTGGTTACTGAAAACTTCATATAATTGTAATTGCTCATATATTTACAGCATTTAGTTACTGTTCCCATTAGGTGAAAGTTATTTTCAATCCAGGTCTCATTAAAAAACATCAACACTTTTGACGCAATCATAAAAACAATTGAAAAACAATTTCTTTAATTGAAAATTGTTTTCAAAAACGAAATACAAATGAATTGTTTTACTAATGCTTTGAAACTGTTTTTCAGAAATGAATTCACTATTAATTCAAACAATAATTACTATTAAACCCAAAATATCGGCGAAAATATCACTTAATGTTCTGCCAGTGCTGTAGATTAGGGTTATTTTCAATGCTATTCAGTGTCTAATTGTTGCAATAATTATCGCAATTACTGTATGCAAACAAATGAAGAGTTTTTAATGATTACTCTTTACATGAGTTCTGCAAATGAGGATAAAAATTGATAAATAAGTGTTTGAGAGGACCCGGAATAAACACAAAACTATATTTTACGCATAAAAATGTATTAAAAATTCATTAATCAGTGAAATATCAATCGATTGGCGTCTAATCCAGGAGATTGAGGGTCATATCAGCAACTCTAATGTCAAACCCCCTGAAAAACTACTCACATGTTTTCTGGGCTTATATTTAATGCTTTGAAAACACCTGTAATTAAAGTGAAAACAAAAAAGTGGACAAAAATATTGAAAACATTTCAAACAATAATAAATTTTATTCAAAAAAAGATTGTATTTTCAATCAAAAGCGCAAAACAATTGGCAAAAACATTACACAAATTGAATTGAAATCAACACTAATGTCAAGAAATAGTTTACTAAATTGAGAGCCACTTGGGCTGCGCCGGCAAAATGATATTTACCTTTAGTATGAGGCCATAGGAAGCGCAAGTATAAGCTCTTCAATCAAAATCATATTTAATGTTATTATTGTATAAATTGTTACAAAATTTCTGTCAAATCTCTAATTAAATATCAAAAACAGTATAAAAACTCATTGAATGGCACTCAAAATCAGGGGCTAAACAATAATCATCACATATTTAAGGGGGCAAAACAATAATCAGAATACAATCTAGAATTATAATATCACTTAAAGGTAATAAAGTTTAAGAAAAACCCCTGATTTTTGAAAACTTAAAGCTCTTTGAGATTAATTAAATTTTTACCCCCTTTTTAACAATAATAGGGGAGAAAAACCAGTCCCGGGTTGACCTTGAGCTTCTCATTAAAATCATTGATACCCTGGGCCTCCCGTTCCCGTCGCGCAGCGTCCGTCTCCGCCGCATGAGTGGCCTCGTACTCAATATTCTGGGCCGAGATATGCGTTTTGGCCCGAAATGCGGCCAAATGTGAGTACATCACAGGCGTCGGTATCGATATAGGCGTTGTGCACCGGTTGTACGTATGGCACAGGTAGTACGAGAGCTTCTGCTTCTGGTCAGGCGTCAGCTTATGGTCGTCGTGGAGGAGAACATACTTTCCATGTCTTGACGTTCCCTAAAAAAGGGGGCGAAAAAAATCGGCGATTAATTAGTGTTAAACAACGCACGCATACTAACCAACGGGCCGTTGTGTGAGCACAGGTGAAACTCATCGTTGAGTGGATTAACGATAGTGTGATCGACGACTGTTCCCGCTTTCATATTGCCATTATTGACGGTGCGATCCCTGCCATCCCTGCCCTTAACCACCTCTGGCCGGAGTGGTATCATCCGAGTGTGATGTCTCTTCTGCACCACAAAGACAGTGACCTTCGGCGCCGACACACGCCTTGCGCTAAACGCGCGCCGTATTAACGGTATCTCTCCATCCCTTACCGCCGAGAACTGGCTGTCGGACACACCGTCCCGATAGACGACAACACTTATCGGATATCTCTTATTCTTCTGGAAGTATTGGTCCAACAACTGGCCAAACATCACATCCAGGTTAGCGATAATCTCGGTATTCATCGGCTGTGCGGACACATTGGCCATAAATTTGGTGAACTCTGAGTCATAGCTGCCGACAATAGCGGCGATCGATGAGATGACCCGCTCGTTGGCCAAGGGATTAGTGCCCGGGTGTGTGACATCGATGCCCACAATCATAGTCTGACTATTCCTCGTGAAGGCATCCGCTCTCTGATTGGCGGCCAACGCCTGGTTCTGACCGTCGAGTTTGGCATTGATTTTGAGTAAAATATTGTTGAAATACCCGGCCTTTGTGGCCATGAAGTTCTGGTCGAGTATACACTGAGTGACTATACCGTAGACCTGATCGCCGAAGTGCTTAATACCCGAATACATCTCCGCGTCCTTCGGCAGACAGAAGAACACCATTTGAAGGCCCGACACTCCTTTCGCGAACTTAAAGGCGCTGTCAATAGTAGACAAACCCTTATACTTATCGTTAGAGAGGGCGAGGCGCTGATTGGCCGCATCAACATCTATCGGCGCTATTTTGATGCCCATTTGGACACCGGTGCTCACCAGTGAACTCTGATCCCTATCATTGAAGAAGCGCTTGTAATGTGTCTTCCAGTTTTGATGGACAGTCGGCGACAGATTGAAGAACATGTAATTGTTTAGTGTCTTCGCGACCTTCACCCGTCGGGACGAGCCCTCAAGCGACGGCTGCGCCAACACTCGGCCGCTCAGTAGGATTGGCTTCAACTTCAACTCCAGACCAAAGTTTTGTGTCATTACCTGACTCTCGCTATTAATCGCTTCCAACGAGTGCTGTATTTTGTCGAACCGTTTGGCCGCCGATTGACTGTTGGACTCTTCGACTATGATTTTGGTCATCTCGGGTGTGATCCAGCGTTTGGGCACCGGTTGGTCGGCGTGCAGTCGACACATCTCTGCCGGAAGATACTTCCGGTTCCCCTCCTGACCCCCTTTGATCTGAATAAGGGGTACATTCCTATACTCAAGTCGTTTACCATAGTTGGCGGCAAAGTAGGCCTCAACAGACACCTCCTGTCCCGAGTGGTCAGTAAACTTATGCTCGGATGGCGTGAACTCAACCATCCTTTCAATGACATGATTGCGCTTCTGAGGCGTCGGACCAATCATTATATGATTAGTGTATATCTTCAGGCCTTTGAGCTTCGGGTTCAGTCCACTAATCAATTGTGGGGTAAATGGTGTGACCTTCAGGTTCGGGACTCTCAGCTCACGTTCAATGTACTCGACCAGAGGGCCGGCGCTGCGGAAGAGCGTCGCCGTTCGGTCGACGTTTACGGTTAGACCGCATTCAGTCATTTGGATGCTCTGGTGGTGACCGAAGGCTATCTCCGCGTTCTGACCGATCGCAAGCCTACCCTCTTTGGCGTATAGGTTGCGGCCGACGGGCACTCGTATTTTGGAGGGAAAGTGCTTCAAAACAATGTCCAAAACCTTTGGAAAAAACATTAGATTAGATCTCAATTGAATTCATCACTCAATACCTGAAGCGCTTCCCGAAACTGGTCAACAGAAGTGCCCCGAAGAGTGCCATTGAAGTACTGATTGATTGAATTCATGGCCACATCGTTAGCGAACTTCAGCTTCACTTCAAACCTCTGCTCCGGATATCCCTCCAAAGCGATGGTCACTTCCCTCACAATTCCCGATCCACTGTCGGCCACCCGGTGTCCAGAATAGAGGTTTTTATTGCCGTCGAAGACAAAGCCGCGGCCGGCGAACAGTGCCGGCGAATCGGTGGACATCTTCTCCAAGATCTTCATGTTCTCCAACTGTCGCTCTTTCCTGAGCTTCCGCTCCTGTGGTCCCACTATAGCTATAAAGCCGGTGCCGTCGTGTCGGTGGAGACGGATCTCAATGTCGTAATGAAAGCATTGAATGTCTTTGTAGTCAATCCTATAGTGATTGACAATGAGGTCAACAGGCGTTCCCTCTTTGCCTCGTTTGGCGACAGCGTCGGGCCGTTTGGCCACCGCTTTCAGGTCAACCCTTTCGCAGAGCTGTCTCACATCACGAGTGATCGGCGACTGATCTCTGCGACCACCCCTTCCGCCGCCTCCTCCTCCTCGACTGCCTCTGAAGTCTCCGCCACCTCTATGACCACCGGCTCCTCTGCCGCCATAACCGCCACCTCTTTGGCCAGCGGTTCCTCTGCCGCCATAACCGCCACCTCTATGATCACCACCTCCTCTATCGCCATAACCACCAGCTCTACCTCTTCCGCCCCCTGAATAAGGGTGACAACAAAAAAAAAACAGTGGATTAATAGGTGGCCAACAATAGTCGTGAAGACTTACGCTGTGGTGAAGAAGACATCACTCTTTGGACTGAAAGCTAATTACAGTAAGTATTGAATCGTTTGTCGCCTTTGAAGAGCGCTTTGTGTCCACAAAACACATGTGTTTTTTGTGGCACTCAATGAGAGACAACAAACCTATGACTCATATTCACAGCAGAAGTGAAATGAAAACTGAAATTCAAAATCATTTGTAAACAACTCATTATAAGGCGTCGTCTAAATAGTACGTATACTCATGCGCAGGGGGTAGGGGGACGTCAAAGGGAGTTGTATTAGTGGGTGAAAAGAGTGGACTGTTTAGTGAGAACTGGTATTTAGTTTACTGTATGAGTGTTTAATAGGAGTCACATATGGAAAGCACAGGTAGTTTTTGCTGGTGTTTGCTGTTCAGGAAGTGATTCAATACTTTTCAGTCAAAATTCCAGTACTTTTTTGAAAACCAAATGTTTGATTGAAAATCACTTTTAGTACTGATATTCACGTACTTTTAGTATTGAGTCTAAAGTTTATGTGTTTTTGCAAAGCAATTGATTGAACGATAAATTCATAGCAAAAATATTATCACTATTTCTGCAAAACAGACACAAAATATGATAAGAAAATTGAGTTTTAATGTTTAATAAGTGCTTAAAAACATTGATATTTAATGTAATATTTAAATAACCAAGCTAATAATAGTAAATAACCAAGGTTATCTAAGAGTCTATTTTATTAGTATACTATACACTTGAGTGCAGATATAGTGCTCTGAATTTACAGTACAGTATTTGATCTGTAAATATTGCTAATAATAATTGCATCTTGCTCAAAAATAGATTATTAAATAGGATCTAGAACAGTTTTTGTCTTACTTGAATTGAACAAGATAATTACATTGAATATTAGGAATAGGGTAAAAACATAAACAGTAATAATTAGGTTCATATAAATCAGAGCCAAGGGTTGGGCGGCTATGAATTGGCCGCAAATGACGGGGAATACCGCAGCCATCGCACCGTTAGCGCAAACAAATAGACTCATAACAGTGTCAGTGATTCTGAACTGGGTCTCAAAGAAGGCGTTCAGTGAGGGATAGAGTGCCGAAAAGCCGGCGCCAGTGACGGAAGCGCCGACCATTAGTACAGTGACTGAATAGCACTGGTATTCATACAAAAACATGACTATATTTCCGATGAAAATCACAATTAAATAGAAAAATATGAAATATTTTGACCAAAACTTCGTTGAAATGATGAAATTAATTGCCCGGAAGAGTGTGAAGAGGCCACACATATAGGTCTGGATCTCTGCGCCGGTGCTCTGCGACAGTTTCAGGTGCGAGTCCTCCGCAAAGGTGGCTATCATTTGAAAGTTCATTAATTCCATGCCATAGTAAGCGCTGAATGTCATTAACGCCAGAATAATGTATAGGATTTCCAACTTTCGTGAGTTTTGGGCCACATTTGGAGGACAGCTTCGGTCGGCCGGCGGCTCATAGCGCCGGTAGGCATATACGGATAGTAGGAGTACCGCTGAGAGCACCAGTAGTGCACCATTGATTGCAAATGGGATCTCGTCCTGAGAGACGGGAACCAGAATTGTTTGAATTGAATCACCGGTGATGTCAGCAGTTGTTTGATTTGAACTCAAGGTAACTGTGCTTTGGGGTAAAAATGGCTGCGAAATCAGGGGCGCAATCATTGTTCCTAAAGCGAAGAAGAACTGCACACACAATATGTAGGTGGTATAGTTATCCGGCCATAACTCTATAAACCAAACCACCAGGCATATTTCCAGACCTAGTTATTGTTTTAATTGTAAAATCATGAACTTAATTATCAGGTAAACCCCTGTAAAACTCACCCCCTGTAGTGTAGCCACAGATAAAGATATCGGCGAATAATAGGCCAATACTTGGCCAGATAGGCACCAGTGTTATTGTCACGGCCATTAAGAATAGGAGCAAGATCAGTACCAATTGCCGGTTTATAAACTTATATATGAAGCCATCTAGGTGTGGTATTTTGATATTTATGAAAGGTGAGTTTAAATTGTTGTTAGAAATTAAATTGACAAGGTTATTTTGCTTACTTAATATACCGCCGGTGCTATAGCCAAAGAATTGACACATAAACACATAGGATATAATCTTGGTGCTTGAGTTGAGTCTTCCAGTCAATTGTTCTAATGAGGGTCCAATTATGCCGGAGATTATTCCCTGAATTATAACCAAGAGTATTCATAACATTAAATATTATACAGTGTCATTTTTTAATACAAAGAGTGGACATGATTAGTAAAACACTCACGAAGGACATTGAAGAAAGAAATAATATCCAGCTGGTAAAGTGTTTATATAATTTACCATACTCCATATCGATTTATATATATCAGGGTGCGATTTATAAAGTTAACCCGACACTTATTACTTCCTGAGTGTACCTGAGTCTACGGGTTTCTGTCAACTAAATAAAGTGTATATTCATTGATATCTAAATATAACTTACTGTCAATTAAATATAACTTTCCTAGTACATTTATATCTGTGTACAAATTCAAACAAGGTTTGATATAAATAATAAAAATTCAGTTTTTTGGAATATTTCAATAGAATTGTAAAGTTCTCAAGCAATTCTCAAGTCTTGTTACTTGAATGAGCATGTTGCTATTAATGGCTGTTCTTGTGTTTACATCTATTATATAATAATTTATTCAATGATTACATGATATTATTTTTTACACAATCATTGGCTCACGTTTTACACAACAGAAATCCAATCCTAAACTAAAATACACTTAATTTATATAATATTATTATTTCTAATTAATTGAGCTAGATTATCTCCAAACTCTTCTTCACTACACCGGTAATTAGGTAGCTGAAATTCTCTTGAAGATACTGATCCTGGTCAGTAATTAGATAGAAGACTATATGCTCTTATATTTAAATTTATACCTCATTTACAACTACACAAAAGTAAATGATGTGTAATGTTATGAATAATACTATTATGTAGTCGTAAATAATGACGGTTTTTACTAAGCCTTAACAACAGGTACAAAAGTAATCTAGGTTCATTTTGCAAAATATTATTTGCATAATTTTAATTAAATATTTACAAAAACACTAACAATTATTTATTAAAGTATTTAAACGTTGATTTTATTATAAAAATTTAAACACCAAGAGTATACATGATTAGTGAAACACTGACAAAAGTATCACTGACGAAAGAAATAGTATCTAGCTGGTAAAGTGTTTATATATAAATGGCTCTGAAGTATGGTTAATTATTTAAAAACTTGACTAAGATAAGATCAATTTGCTCTCAGGTGAGTTTATTGTGTAAGGCAATGAATATATCATTAGAATAAAGGTTATTTTAAAATACTGAAAAATTACAATGCTTAAACATCAAGGAAAAATAAATTGTACTAAATAAATTGCGCCCTGATATACTGTATTTTCAATTATCTATATCATCTGGTAATAAAAATAAACTTTATTTACTTTACTATAAAATTTGTCAAAACAAAAGGTACTTGTATTTCCTATCTATTTAATGTTATTACAATATTATCAAGTTATTAAATTTATCATAATCAATTAATTATCATGATCATTAATTATTATATTGGTAGTTTTTATCTCATTATTTGATTTAAAATAAATAATTACATTGAATATTAAAAATATCGTTAAAACAAAAGCAGTAATAATTAGATTCATATAAATCAGAGCCAAGGGTTGGGTAGATATATACTGTCCACAAATCACTGGGAATACAGCCGCCATCACACCATTTATACACACAATTAGACTCATAATAGTATAGGATATTTTGAATTGTGTCTCAAAGAACGCATTGAGTGTGGGGTAGATCACTGACATACCGGCGCCGATGAGTGAAGAGCCTATGAATAAGACAATCACTGGATAGCTGTTGTATTGATACAAAAAGATAACTATATTTCCGATGAAAATCACAATTAAATACAAAAATATGAAATAATTTGACCAAAACTTCAATGAAATGAAAAAATTAATTGCCTTGAAAAGTGTGTAGAATCCATTCATACATGATTGCACCAGTGCACTTTCACTTTGTGATAATTTCAAGTGTGATTTGCCAGCAAAGGTGGCTATCAATTGTAAATTCATTATTTCTAATCCAAAGTACGGACACATCGTTAGTATCGCCAGAAATATGTAAAGAATTTCCTGTTTTTCCGGACATTTGAATGTGTTTTCAGTGTTTCTATCGATTGGCGGAACATATCGTCGATAAAAGTGTAATAACAGTAGAAGTGTTGCAGAGATTACAAGAAGTATACCATTGATGGCAAACGGGATATCAATGTCAGAGAAGGAAACTATGGATTCATTGATGGTTTGAGTGTCCGTTGAATTTATATCAATATCATTGTCTGTCATTTCATTTGAGAAACTCTTCGGTATATTATCATTGAGAAAAGGTATGCAAATGAGTGGAGAAATCAGATTACCAAGTGAAAATGATAACTCTACCAATTGAAAGTACAAGATACATTTATCACCCCAGAGTTCAATCACCCAGACCACAAATGAAATATCCAGACCTAAATAGCATTGATATACAGTATTTAATTCTTATTTAAAATTATTGAAAATGTTCATGGTAAGTTAGCTACGGTTAAATTCTAATGGTGGAGGTAAAATTAATGAAATAAAACTATTAAAGGTCAAATAATTTCAGAAATATCATATTACTAAATCAGTCTGTATCAAGTTGGTTTTAGAATCACATTAAACCTTTTTGAAATCACCTATCTTAAAGTTTGTTATGTTTTAATACAATCTTACCAAGGTTACTTTAAAAGAATCTAACAATAAATATCCTAATAATAAAATATACTTACCTCCACATGTGATGCCATTAATAGCCACGTCTGCAAATAAGTAGCCCATTCTGGTCCAAATAGGTGACAGTGCTATTGACACGCCCATCAGAAATATGAGCAATGTCAATACCAGTTGACGATTGAAGTAGTGAAATAAAATCCCGCCTTTTAGATCAGTGGTAAAGGTTTGTTATATACTTTTAATAAATTAAATACTAACCTATTATAGCACCAGCAGAATATCCCAGGTATTGAAATGCAAATAAATATGAAATTGTCTCCGTTGTTGTGTTCAATCTGATTGTCAAGTCCTGCAGGACTGGACCAAATATGCTGAAAATCATACCCTGTTTAAGTAATATTAATTAAATTAAGTTATCTTGTTGTTTGCACTCACAAATGACATTGCTGTAAAATACAGTATACATGATGTGATATGTTTATACACTATATCTGAATTGTTATTCATATTTTATAATTCAAGTAATATCTTGCTGATATATACATCTATTTTAATTGAACAAGGTAAATAAAAAGATGATAAATATCATAGAAATCAACAAGAGATGTGTTTGTAAATTCCAGTGCCCTTTCAATAACTGTCGTTGTTATAGCAATGATTTTCAAAATGTCCTCAATCATTATGCCATTGAATTGCATTGTCAAGGTAAATTGTTGATTGCTTATAAATTCAGGAATTCTTATTTCAATCATTAATTAAAGAGATTTTATTATTATTATATTTTTATGAATAAATAATTACTTTAAGTAATAATTTATAAAAAACATTTTTACCTTGTTCACTTTTGTAAACTATTTCATTTCCATCCGATATTATTATTTTTATTTGTTTTACATAATAATAATTTCTAATTAATCTTAAACCTCTTGCCATTAATGATATTTATAATGAACTGGATTTTTTACACTCATTAAAGATTTACTGCTGCAAAAGCGACCACTGACTACCTGGCCACATATGATAATTTCTCACGAAATTAAGTTTTGATTTTTTAATGCAAAACATAACAAAAACTTTTGAATAAATTTATACATTGAAAGCTATTTAGTGAATGATTTGCTGCAAAAATGTTTCATAAGTTTTACATTTAGTTTTAAATATTCACTCAATTATTGTAACAATTATTTGTGTGTTATATAAGAAAATGTAAACAATTTTAGTGTAAAAACAACTTATTTTTAGGAAATGATTAAAATTTTGTCAAAATGTTTGTGTATTTTGTGATAAAATTGTCAAAATATTCTTCCTGATAATTCCAGATAATTCTGCCTGATCAATAATGTTAACTTGTAGATTAAATGTATTGTTAAGATTATTGAAGTAACCAGACTTTAATATTACATCCAGGTGATTTTGATTAATGCTATTTAACTATATTTTACTAAATTCCTTAATCAACTTATAAAGGTATCAATTAGTTATCATGATTAATAATAGATATGTTAATGTTGCTTGAATCATTTTTAGGTTTAAAATAAATAATTGCATTGAATATTGAAAATATGGTGAAAACAAAAGCAGTAATAATTAGATTCATATAAATCAGAGCCAAGGGTTGAGCAGATATATACTGTCCACAAATCACTGGGAATACCGCTCCCATCACACCATTTATACAAACAATTAGACTCATAATAGTATCGGATATTTTGAATTGAGTCTCAAAGAACGCATTGAGTGTGGGATAGATCACTGACATACCGGCGCCGATGAGTGAAGAGCCTATGAATAAGACAATCACTGAATAGCTGTTGTATTGATACAAAAATATAACTATATTTCCAATAAAAATCACAATTAAATACAAAAATATGAAATATTTTGACCAAAACTTCAATGAAATAAGAATATTAATTGCCCGGAAGGTGTGAAGAAGCAATTCATACATGTTTGTACCAGTGCACTTTTACTTGTTGATAGTCTCAAGTGTGATTTGCTTGCAAAGGTGGCTATCAGTTGTAAATTCATTATTTCTAATCCAAGGTACGGACACATCGTTAGTATCGCCAGAAATATGTAAAGAATTTCCTGTTTTTCCGGACATTTGAATGTGTTTTCAGTGTTTCTATCGATTGGCGGAACATATCGTCGATAAAAGTGTAATAACAGTAGAAGTGTTGCAGAGATTACAAGAAGTATACCATTGATGGCAAACGGGATATCAATCTCATTGAAAGAAACTATGGATTCATTGATAGTTTGAGTGTTCGTTGAATTCATGTCAATATCATTGTCTGTATTTTGATTGAGAAAAGGTATGCAAATCAGAGGAGAAATTAAATTTCCAAGTGAAAAAAATATCTCAACCAATTGTAGATACAAGATACACTTATCACCCCAGAGTTCAATCATCCAGATAACTAGTGATATATCCAAACCTATACAGAGTATAACGTGGGTTATATATATTTCTGACAATAAATTAAAGCATATTTTATATTGAATTAGAATATTCAGGATATGTTTAATGAAGTTTATGTATTGATAGTTTATATTCTTATCTTATAGAGGAGCAGGGTGGTATTTTAGATATGTCCAGATAGTAAAATAAAACTCACCTCCACATGTGATGCCATTGATAGCTATGTCTGCAAATAAATAGTCAATTCTGGACCAAATAGGTAACAGTGCTATTGTCAATCCCATCACAAATATGAGCAATGTCATTACCAGTTGGCGATTGAAGTAGTGAAATAAAATCCCACCTTTTAATTCAGTGACAAAAGATTATTATATTCTCTTTATAAATTAAATACTAGCCTATTATAGCACCAGTAGAATAGCCCAGGAATTGAAATGCAAATAAATATGAAATCGTTTCCGTTGTTGTGTTCAATCTGATTGTCAACTCCTGAAGCACTGGACCAAATATGCTGAAAATCATACCCTGTTTAATTAATTTTAATTAAATTAAGTTATCTTGTTGTTTGTACTCACAAATGACATTGCTGTAAAATACAGTATACATGATGTGATGTGTTTATACACTTTATCTGAATTGTAATTCATATTTTATAATTTAATTATGTACTTGCTGCGATTTATTTCTATTAAAATTGAACAAGGTATATAATAATAAACACTGGAACAAAACAATAGATGTGTTCATGAATTCAAGTATCGTTTTAATAACTGTCGTTGTTTTAGCAATGATTTTCAAAATGTCCCCAATCATTATGCCATTGAATTGTCAAGGTAAATTAATAATTGCTTATACAGTTAGAAAGTATTGAGTTTTACTCAAAGGTATTAATAAAAAAAAATTTATTAAATATTTATTTCAAACAATAATTAAATAGATTTTATTATTATTACATATTATTTTGAATAATTAATTACTTTAAACATAAGTTGTAAAAAAAAGAATACTGCCTTGTTCACATTAATACTTTTTACAGTGTTTCAAATCCTACCTGTGCTTAGACTACTGGTTAATCAATTTGAATAAATATCTTATGCAATAAACGCTTATTTTTTATACAAATTAAAACAAATATTGAATGAATTTATTCATTGAAAGAAATTTTGTAAATGATTTACAAAAAAAAATTAAATTATTTTGCGTTTAAATTATCAAATATTGACTCAAGGTAATATTATTTTAAAATTACATGCTAATTTAATATTCTATCTGCAAATACAAAATTAACATTAATTGGAATGTATATTAAAGAATAGTAAAATTAATCTTGACAAAAATCATTTCCAAGTGAATTATCCTGGACGCATTTGTGTTGACACACATGATTCACCTGGGTCTTTGAATTGGCAGACGAGCAGTGATATAAAACATTGGATTTACAAAATCCTTTCAATACATTCATAGCTTTGCCAACCCTTGAGCCGCAATAGTTTTTTGTACTCATCACGCAATAACAATAATTATCCTCGTCCTCTGCGTTTGAGTAGTGTATCAATATTATCAAGATTAAATTTATAAGAATATTCGTAGATATTAACATTTTAAATTCGAAATAATTAATGTTCAAACAATCACACTATGCATTTCAATATCCTATAACTGAGTCAGATAATTTTAATAATTAATTATTATCAGCAATAAATTGCCAGATGTCAATTATTATCAGTTATAACTTACCATCTACACTTTTGAACAAACAACCGCTTTAATAGACCTCTCAAAATAATTAGTCACGGGTTAATAAATTGTTTAATTAATCGTAAGCACCAAGAACAATTTAATAATTTGTTATATAAATAATAAATTAACAAATATTTTCACTAATTAATTGATTATGCTGAAATGTCTAATATCTACATTGTCAATTTAATTTCACATTTATTCACATAATTTATCTTTGTTATCTTAATTTCTATTTCAACATATTGCTTAAAATTAATTTGACTTAGATTAGCTAAATACCACTTATAATAGATATCACCTTAATTATCGCACCTTAGTAATCGCACAGGTATTAAATATTGCTGATATTTGAAATTAATTTATTATTGAAGTACCCTGATAAGTTAATAATATTGATTGTAATTATAATAAAATGTGTTATTTTATTCTTATTCTCTTATTTAATTGATAATGTATCAAGTGAATTAATTGATAATTATTTATATTGAAGTAATCTATTCAGGGTTTTTGTATAAATACTGACTCATTAATGCAATTTATAAATCAACTATTCAATTTTGAGTGCATTATTGAAAATGATGAAAATTACAATATTGGCATTGGTGTTCGTGTTGTTTCAGCTGGGTAGTTATTTAAATTGACTATTATATATTTTACTAATATTTACTTTGCCTAGTATCAAAAACGGAGAGTTGCCAGTGCAAAAACTTTCGTGGACATTTTTGTGGTAAATCGCTAACCCAAACCGCTCCCAATTGTGTTCCAGAGGGTCTCTATCATTGTGATAGAGCAAATGAGGAAGTTGCAAATTATGTAATTTGTGGTGGCGGCGATGGCGGATGTAATCCTGGTAAATTTGATGCAGAAGGACAAGCAGAAGGAACGGCATTTTGTGAAGACTATTAAATAAAATGAATTTTTAGATATTGAAAATAAATTTAAACGAAATGTAATTTTAGTATTTTTCTTATACCTTGACTACAATTGTGTATTTGTGTAAAAATTCACCCAGCTCCATATTTTCATTCAACTTATTCTACATTTCCCGACAGAGTGAAAATATGAAACTTGGTCAAAATATCTTAAGAATTTAGGAATGATTATTATCATTTTACTTTATGTTGTCTCAAAGGGCAAGGAGTTATATTCCTTTTTATACTACCGGGATACACTAAGAGTATAAACAATGAGAGTATATATTCTTGATAATTTAATGTTTTTAATTCAAAATCATTGATTTGTTTTATTTTTTAAATGTTACAAAATGAGTAATGATTTTGGGATTAGAAACATAAGAATTAAGTAAGGTTAAAATTTCATTAACACCTTGGACATTTAAATTAATATTAAACTCTTATCCATGCAAACACCAAAGTAATCGGATTAATAGTAAAACAAGACTGAGATTAATTGAGGCTGATGAATTGTATTTTAAAATACTGGAAGCAGTTCTTGTAATATTTTGTCCTGATGTAATATTCTTATAAATAACTGTGCATTTAAAATTGCCTTGCGTCGATTTTCTTGGCTTATCAATGCGTAATCCATATGTGTTTTGATTCTTTTCAGAAATCATAGCAATGTTATCTATTCCCGGAATATTCTTGAATGTCGCTATAGAATTGGTAATAATAGGAAATGAATTAAAGTTTAAATTCAACATGGTTAATAGTTCACCAAATAATCTATCATCAATATTGCAAAATAAACTATCATCTCGCATAAATACTGTGTTCACCATCTTCAAATTGGCAAAAACATTGCTAAACACTAAACATTCAACAATAATTGTTTTTGTTTTAAAATCAAACGTTTGTGGATCTAATTCTAAGCTTGCTGAAACTAAAATCAATATACGGTTAATCAAAATTTGAGCATTATCGTTTATAAATATAAATTAATTACCATATTCAGGTACATAAGTGGCATTAACTGCTGTGCCTACTTTAAGAAAGTTTTGTATATACTTCAAACGTTTTACAGTTAACATTGAACAAGAAAACATAATAGTATCATCATCAGCAACATCAGGAAAGATTAAATGGCCAAAGGTAATTTCCAAAACATTTTCAATTAATTTTGTGTTAGTAAACACTAGAATTTATTTAATCAAGTAAAGATTAATTAAATCTACAGACATAAGTATCAATTTAAATATACCTGTCTCCTGAGTGGTGAATTTATAAAATAGCTCATTATTAGCAGTGAT
>JAQGAT010000639.1:0-25767 GCA_034687845.1 Pantelozetes paolii | reverse complement strand
AGGATGAAACCCCAACCCCAATGACCTCAACTCTAAAGACTACGAAAGCACACGAGACGGGTAGTTCAAATACCAACTCTGCATTCTGTGTTGGATTAAATAATTGTTTAATTTTTGTCATTTTATTGAATGTTTTAAAAATGAAATAAAATTATTCATTATTTTGATACTAATTGTGTAAAACTTAAAGAAATTCAATTTGTGTACAATATTTTAGTTCACATGACCTAATATGACACCCAAACCATCGCCCATGAGTTAAAAAACAAAATTCAATTGATGTTTCAATTTAATACAGTTATGGTCAGTGATATCACTGCTTTATATTAGAAGAACTGAAGTTTAAGAATGTGGAGGGTCAGATTACTACATTGGATGGATTCAATGCAATCACGTTTTAACGGTTCATATTTTTATTTACTTGTATTTACGAAATATAGACTCAATTAGTGGTCAAAACACAATATGTTTTATAAATTTATATAACAAATAAATAAATATTAAATAAAAAAATTGATCAGTGTCAATTAAGTCTTAATATTAGTCTTAATGATTAATAATATTGATTGCATTCATATCAATAAGTTTGTCAAAAAAACTCTTTGATTCTGTTAGACATGAATACTATTCCCAATTCAAACATTGATCCAAATGTCATGAATGCAAACGCACTCCCGTGTAGATAGTATCTAAACTTATCTTGGTCATACAGCCAACAGTTACCCGTCTTTCCACACATTTTCTCCCAAACAAGACACGCGGAGTCAGTGATTGCACCGAATATTAACGGATAGGGAATAAAGGCTTGAAAATGATATTCAGTTTAGTTTTAATTCATTTAAAATGACATTAAATACCAAATAATGCAACAAAAGTAGTCATAACTCCAATGACAACACTCTTATCCTTTGGATCGACACTCCTTTAAGGATATAATTAAGGGGTATTTCAAGAGAATGTTTTTTAACCTAATTGTATCGCACCTTAGAGTCAACAAATAGCTACCGGTTGTGGCCGTAGATGAAACAAATTTGCCGACTGTTATGACTGTTAGATAAGCGAAGAGTTTATCACAGTTTTGTGCATCGCTTTCACAATAACCATAAGAAGCGAATCCATTGTTATCTTCAATACAAGAACATTGAGATAATGTCTGCAAAAGAGATATCAATTCAATGATTGAAAACATATTTAAAGTGTGTTTTATGTCATCTAAATGTAAATACATTTGTATTTCCATTCAATTCCTTACAGCCGGCAAAACAGGGGGAGAAATATGTGGTAGACTTATCGGAGGAGCAAACAGGGGTGAAGACACTGGTTGTGCACTTGCATTGTTGGTTACACATTGAGGTTAAACTAAATCTAAATGTTTTGAAAAGAGCATTAATTTTTATTTATTTGTGAAATACTTTATAATTTTGATTAAATACTGATTATTGTTGTCTATGTATTGATTCAACTTCAAGACAGGACATCCCAAAAACATCGCGTAAAACATTGTTGCGTTTGAGACCATCTCAACCAAAAACATATAAATTACAAGTTTTCTTGGCTTTGGTTTAAAATATGTGATAAATATTCCGCCAAAAATAATGCCGACACTCATCGGGGCTATAGATGTTGAGCCCGTTATAAAACTGGCACCAGAGCTGCTCTGGCGGTACTGAGACTCAACATATTTTGTCTTAAATAGGAAGTAACCACTGATTCCTATATATCTTATAGTAATTGCAATCAAATGAAAGACAATAATAGGGTTTTTCATCACTCGCTTAAAGACTCCAAAACTTTCTTTATATGAAAATCTATTAAACAATTAATAAAACTATAAAACAGTTAAACCTTTCAGTCCTTTGACATTGTCTTTGAGATCCTTTGCCTTTATGTTTGAACTCTTTAGTTGTTTTGGGAATAAAAACATTGGAAGTGATGCTAAGAATAGGGTTATCCCAATCACAATGAACCCAATCCACCATGCTCCTATAAATCGAGGGTCGCGACGATTAATACCAGGGTTATCTTAATATATTTATGATTATTATGAATTATTTATTCAACAAAATTGTTTAAAGACTTACAAAAGGGGTTTTCATAGTATCTCAAGGAAAAGGATGACAACAGGAAACCCAGTGCTGGACCTATTAGTCTGAGTGCTGTCGTAATACTTATATAAATTGGTGAATGATTTTTACTGACGCCGTCATCAACATAGGGAAGACCAACGATATAATAGGTGGTGAATCCAAGTCCTCTGATGAAGTTGCCAATCAATAGACATAAGACCGCCGGCCATACCGTTGTATGCGTGCCATCAAAACAGTCAACATTTGACTCATTGGCCGGACATAAGTCATAACGGCTTTCATTTGGGAACAGTTTAGGCCCCAGAGTGTTGTTATGCAGTAAATGAGTTGCCGGACCGTAGATCATGTAGGGTAGGGCTGATATCAAACAGGAAAGGGATATCATTATTTCACCCGTTCCTATCATTCGCGGCCTATTGTAACGACTGGCCAGATATGCAACTAATGGTGATAACTGTTAATAAAATTATTGTGTTTTAGTATTAGTGTACTATCACAGCAAAGATTGGCCAGGTGGTTGAGCCCAACCCTTTAATTTCTAGCATAATCACCATCAATTCTGCGACATTATCTGCGGTGGAGATAATCCCAGAAATCTTTGAGTCAAATGAAAACCTTTTCTCTAAAGTACTGATAGCACCGACAAAATATGTTGAACTCATGCCTTGAATAATACCAATCAATGAGAAGTTTATCATAAAGACGACAGGACTGGCCAACACCTGAATCCAATTGGGTCTCCAGGAGCCCAAACCACAGGCTGTCAGACTCTGGTCATCATCTCCAGGTTCAAAGTATTCTGTGTCATTCCTGTCCTTCGTCTGGAGTTCATCGTTTGAATTATCATTTGTTAACATTTGAATCAAATTATTGATTAAATTATTTGATATTCACTTCAAATAAGGAAATAATTTAAAAGTTAAAAATTCAAAACAAATAGAAATATCCTTCAATATCAAGGTTAAAGCCAACAAATAAATACCAGGGATAAATATCAGATGCAATAAAATCATAGGACAACACAAAAATGAAATAACAAATTTTTGAATTCAATTTCAATTTAATAATATATTTGTAATCAAATAATTAGTTTTAAATTACAAATAACAGTAAAAATAGTTTTTAACACACAATAAACTATTAACTCTGCAATGATTGACACCATTTTCTTAAATGACTCTGATTATGCTATTTTCATAACTGTGTGAAATAAAATGATGTGATTTTATGCATAATATAATATTATATAATATAAAATAAAAAATTTATATAAAATATTAATTCAAAAAAAACAATTCATTTATAAAAATAAATATTATTTTTGCTAAACATTATTATTATCTAAAATAACGTCTATTTTAGCGATATTTTGGTCTATGTTTTCATCCCATTCCACACCATTTGCGGTGAACTTTGTTAAATGAATTGCATTTTTATCTCCGATCTGTTGTTTGTCATTGATTTTGATCTCATCGCTGCTGTCGTCAAAGAAATTCTTAATCTTTTTGGCCATAAATATAATCCCCAAATCAAATAGAGATCCGATGGTTATAAAAGCAAAGGAGGCCCCGTGTAGATAGTATCTGAATTTATCTTGGTCATACAACCAACAGCTACCTGTCTTTCCACACTTTTTCTCCCACACAAGACACGCAGAATCAGTAATCGCGCCAAATATTAAAGGATAGGGAATAAAGGCTTGAAAATGAAAATCAATGTAAATTTGATATCAAATGATTTGACATTAAATACCAAATAATGCAAAAAACGTTGACATCATTCCCATCGCAAAGCTCTTGTCCTTTGGATCGACACTCCTTTTAAAGGAAGGGTTTGTTTAACAGAATATTCTTTAATATAATTATTCCTAACCTAAGAGTCAGTAAATAGTTTCCAGTTCTAGCGGTGGAAGATATGAGTGATCCCAGGGTTAGGACTAATAAATAAATGTATAAATTGTTGCAATTGTCTGAATCGCTCTGACAGTAGCCGGTGGTCGCACTGTTGCCGTATTCGGGAATACAAGAACAGCCAAACAATGTCTAAACAAATAAATCAGTTTTAAACTGAGTCTCCGTTTAAATAATAATCAAATTTTAATACATTTGTCTTTCTGTCCAGAGTTTTACAACCGGCAGCACAGGGAGAGAAAAAGGTGACCGCTTTGTCAGCTGAACAAATGGGTGTAAACACACTTGTAGTACAATCACAACCCTGGTTACATCCGGAGTTAATGGTATATCTGTTATAATAGAAGTTTACAATTAATTTTAAAATTTATTTTATGTTTTGATTGCAATACTTATAGTCATCGGTGAAAGTGTTGGGCATATTGAGTGGAGGACAGCCCAAAAACATTCCGCTCAGTATCGCTGCGTTAGAACAGAGCTCAACCAAAAACATATAGATTACAAGCCCTAGAGGTTTAGGCTTTATAAATGCTATGCCGACGCCGCCGGCAATTATGCCTAAAGTAATGGGTAGGATAGATGTGGTGCCGGTGAGAAAGCTGGCACCGGAACTGGTCTGTCGGAACTGGGATTCAATGTATTTGGTCTTAAATATATAAAAACCTCCTAAACCTATGTAACGTATAGTACTTCCCACCACATGAAACATCAAAATAGGATTCTTCGCCAACCGTTTGACAGCAATTACAGTGCCTTTCAATTCAATATTGATTTTAGTTTTCATTCAAATTATTAAATCATAAAAACTATTAAAACCTTTCATTCCCTTCACATTGTCTTTGAGGTCCTTTGCCTTTACGTTTGCATTCTTCAGTTGTTTTGGGAATAAAAACATCGGAAGTGCGACAAAGAATAACATAATGCCGATTACAGTGAACCCAATCCACCATGCTCCTATGAACCTGGGATCACGACGAGTTATACCTGGGTCGTCTGTTTTACAATTTTAATAAAAATGAATGTTTTGTTGTTTAAATTAAATGTGTCTCAAGTCTTACAAAACGGATTTTCATAGAATCTGAGGGAAAGGGATGACAACATGAACCCTCCGGCCGGACCTATCAGTCTTAGCGCTGATATAAGACTGATATAAATTGGAGAACTATTTTTGCTGACACTGTCGTCAAGATATGGCATTCCTATTACAAAGTATGCGGTAAATCCCAGTCCTCTAAGAAAGCTACCCATCCATAGCATGAACACTGCCGGCCATATCGTCGCGTGTTTGCCGTTTTCACAGTTGATGTCATTATGATTGGCCGGACATAACTCATATCGAGTTTCGTTTCGCAACAGTTTGTTCGCCATATTGTCATCGTGTAGGAGATGAGTGCCCGGCCCGTAGACTAGGTATGGGAGGGCTGTTGTAAAGCAGGACAGAGATAGGATCAGTTCACCGGCTGCTATCATACGGGGCCTATTCACACGACTGCCCAGATAGCCAATAATTGGACTGACCTTTGGTTTTGAGTTAATATGTTATAAAAATATTTAAATTTCTTATTGTTATCAAAAGTTTACAAAATATTTTAAGTTTTTATCAAATCTTGTTTTTAAATCAAAATATTTGTTTCAATTGATATCAAACTAATCACTCGAATGTCAATTAGTTTTAGTATGAAATCAAAGATTTAATTCAATGAATATCTGAATCTATTCACAGAAGCAATGGTTTTGTTATAAACAGTTGATTACATAATAAGTATTGCATTTAAAGTTTAGTTTAAATTTAAGTGACTGAAGGACTTAATGCACTCAAATTTCCCTGAAAGGGGTGATGACTATTTCCAATTACATTATAGACAGGGGTTTTTCTCAATGTCAACAATTCAATTGAATTTTAATAAACAATAATTTACTGTTCATCCAATTGAATGAAATCTTATTACAAATACATTATCTGATTATTAGTTTCAATACTTTTTTCCAATTTTTCAAAACGATTCTCAGTTTTGATAAAATTCTTATTAATGTTAAACAAAACTGCAATTATTTTCAAATAAAATATAACAGAAATTGTTTGAAGTCTTGAGTCTATCAAAGCATTTAAGATAGTTGTCATACAATCAAAGAGTTTGTGGTCACATGCTGTTTGTGTATTAGATTAGACACAGTGTGGTAAACAGGCACATTTTTGACGTTTAGGTTACCATCACCCGTTTGTCGACAAAGATTTTGAATTTAGGCTAACATTAGTCAAACATTAGTTGAATATTACTTATGCATTGATTATCAATACAATTAAATGGTCTGTATATCAATCAACTGATCATTGGATACACAAAAGAATCACTGAATATAAGGGTTTAAATAATAAGTTATTCAAAAACAAACTATAATTTTGCTATTATTTATGAAAACAATTAATTTTCTATAATCTTATCGTTTGTATTAACTTTTTATCATTAATTAAATGAAAGTATTTATGATTTCTATAATATATGAGAAAATCCTTTGCATTAGTCATTTAAAAAGACAATTCATTCCCAAAGGGGTGGTAAGGGTTGGCTTAAAATAATGAAACACAAATTGGATGGTAAGGAAAGGTATGAATCTTATCATTTGAAGCGCACTTTAAAGTTAAGAAAATTTATAACATAAATAAGTGTTGAATAAAGTCATGAAAATATGTATAAAATATGAGAAATGAGAAGAAAAAACACAACTGACCAACATTTGTGAGAAGTTATCAGCGATGAGTATGAACCCTGATACTTTTGAGTCAAATGAAAACCGCTTCTCAAGTGTACTCATTGAGCCGACAAAGTAGGTTCCGGTCATTCCCTGAATGATACCAATCAACGAGAAGTTGATCATAAAGAAGATAGGACTGGCGAACACCTGCATCCACTGGGGTCTCCAGGAGCCCAAACCACAGGAGGTGAGACTCGGGTCATCATCTTCTTCAGCCTCTTCTCTGGTATCTGTCTTCCCATTCTTCGTAACATTTGGTTTGTCGTCATTGGTTTCACTATTAACCGATGTATAAGTGGTATAGTTTTTAGTCATTTCATTGATTTATAAGAAATATTATTAATATTAATAATGATTTGAAAAACTCTTTGAGAAAAATGATATCAATTTTAACTTCAAATGAGTTGAAAGTAAATGAAAGTTAAATAATAAATAAAAACTTTTTTATTTGTTATACTTATTAATTGAATAAATCCAGAGCCCAGTGATGTAAGACTTCAAGTGCTTCATTGATATGATTGATGGCACCGATAGCTCTTATCTTAATATGTTTTGATGGATTGTAACTATAGTTTAATAGAGTTGTCATAAGTTTTATCAAAATTTGTTAACAAATCAATTGATTATAAATTTTTTGGTTTAAAACATGTCTAAAAGTGTTTATAAATATTGTCATCTATATGTCTGGAATATATTTCCATTTAACCCTGTTCATTGGTTTTATGCAAAGTAAATTAATTTATAAATTATGAAACTATTAATTCCTTGATTATTAGGTTTACTAACAGTTTAAAACAGGGTGAAATAAGTTTGTGACGTTTTCTATTGAATATAAACAGAGTAGTTTTTGGTTATTCTGGTTATGAGAGCGTAATTCATATTTGTTTACTTCAAAACACAATAAATTAGTATAAAATCACTTATACTGTAATAGTTTACACAATTGAATATCAAACATTAATTCTACCCTGGATTCTATGAATAAATAAAAAAAATTATTTATTGATACTTAAGTACAAAACCAATTAAATATTTATTAATTATCTTAAAATATAAATAAGTAATAAATAAAATAAACATTTATTGAGATATCAATATAATGATCTATTTCTTTATTGAAATTAATTTATCATAAGATTTTAACTTGGTAAATAATTAATTGTATTTGTAAATAAATAAAAATAGTAAAAATTTATTACTTGAATCAAAATATACACAATTTTAATTCAATATGTGATTATAATACTGTATATATCAATAGATATTACATACAACAGGGGGTTTCTATTGGGTTTTTTAACTTTCCAAATGTAATTCCCGACCCTTTCCGTATTCCCAAATGAAAATTCCAACCCTGTGTTAAACCCCAACTGAAAATACCTTCCCTGTGCTGAACCCTAAATGAAAATCACTTGTTTTCAATTCAAAAACACTTTAAAACATATTCAAAAAGTCTATTGTTAACAAAAACTTTAAAAAAGAGTTGAAAAGTCAATAAAAATAATGAATATTAGATGAAAACAATCAGTCGTTTCACTGAAAGTGATTTTCATTTGGGGTTCAGCACAGGGAAGGGATTTTTATTTTCGGGCACAGAGAGGATTGGGATTTACATTTGGGGGTTTGAAAACGGAGGTAAAAATGACTGAATTAACTTTATATACAGTATTACTTTATCACTTAAATAATATTACCTAGTTAAATTATAAATCACGAAAAGGTAATATATTCAATTAAATAAATAACAAATTTAAAATATAACAAACTTTTTTAAATTCCAATATTGCTTTTTTAGCAAGTTCAATCAAATGCTTAAATAATGAAAGTTAAATGTTTTTGAAAAAATATTTTCGAGTAAAACTGGAATTTTGTTTACAATTGATAAATAATTATTTTGTCATGGTAGAAATATTCCATTGAATATTGTCATGAACATGTGTTTTATATCAGATTAAAAATGAAATTTAATCTAAAGTTTAAAAATAATAATGAAATTCAAAAGTTATATCATTTTCATTGAGTTTTCAGTTATTTTCAGATGAGTTTTGAGCTAATAATTCAAGGATTTTCACAAAAAGTTTGTTTTTTAATGTTTAATCAAAACCTGAAGTTCAATATCAGTGAAGATTTTGGCTTCAATTTAAATCTCGTTTTTGTTAGCCTGACCTCAATTATGTGCTTAAACTACAAATACAATTACATCTATGCTATGAAATGTCATTTTTTCCGTCAAATCATTATTACATTTCATTGTTTTGATAAATAAATTGAATGAAAAATATGTGTTATATTAATAATCACTTGTTTTGGTAATGCTATGAATCATAACTGCAAATGAATTGAAATAAATTGGTTGACAAAATACACAAACAGTAAATATTGGACTTTAACACCAATCCCTAATTTAAGACCATTAAGTAATAGATTACTACCAATAAGATGGATATTTTAAAATCAGGGTAAGTTTTACATAATACTATTTCATAACTAAACTAAATGTTTGTAAACTTTATATGACTTGGATTTAAAACAAATGAATATTTAATAAACTTTTAATGTATTGAAAATTAAAACAAAACTTACACTTCATTTACAAAAATATATTTTCAAGTCTTCATAAACTAATTGTCAATAAATTTGATAATAAAATTATTTAAATATCAAAAACATAAAAAACAAAACTAATATTAAATACATTTAATGTTGAAATATATGTAAAACTGAGTGAAAATATTTGCTGAAAAAATTTGTTCATCACTTGTAAAGGGATTTTGAAAACTGAATGAAAGTTATGTTTCAATAGTTATCAGAGGTATTAAGAAATTTCAAGTTTTAAAACAGGTATTGATTGCTATTTATATTCAATTATCTTCGGGACTGTTTTGTGAATATTGAATAAAGGGTTTGACATTGAAGTTATAAATATTTCAAATTTATGCTTTGATATGTAGTTTAAATAATTGCCAGATAATAAGGTGTAATATTTCATAAGGGGTTTAAGTAATTATATGTAACAAAAAAATCACATCAGAGTTATTTTTTTTTAATTTCTTTATCAATAGTTATAAATATATTTATTTTTACTGAAGGAAAACATTTGATAAAACTTCAGTGAATTTTAAAGCTTTTTCCTTATATTTGAAAATTAAAGTGAAGAAAATCGTGATAAAAATATTTGATTTCTAGACTGAAATGAAAATTAATTTTAATTTCATGAAAATTTGTAATCATTTTCAAAGCTATAAATAAATTCAATGAATCAATAGTTTTCGTATCAAATGTTTGTTTAATAAAATCAAAACGTTTTCATTTAAACTAAAAATTGTTGACTAATAATAATGTCTTATGTTTTCCACTGTTAACTAAAACCTAATGTAAAATAACTATTAATAATATCTAATCATTAAATATTATGTTTAGTTAACATCACATGTCCTGTCCTTTGTCTGAAACTGATAAGTGCTTAGAGTGTAATAGACTTCTTGTAATAAAAACTCCCATTCCTTTCCTTTCCTCTAAAGTGGCAATTGATGTGATATAAAAAGGTATTGTAGTCTTGAATGTCATTTCATTTGTTTTTATATTAACTTATATTAAATATCTATTTATTAGCAAAACATCTGTTATTTTGTGCGAAAATATATCATTAATAATATTTTCAATCGTTTTATACATTTAATTGTCGTTTAAATCACAGAACAATGACTTTTGTGCAGAGATTTACTAAAAGACTTGACGATTATCTCAAGAAAGAGGACAACACTGTCAGTGTATGTCTGGCCAAAGCCGAGAGACTGACCGGTGTTTCCCGACTTTATTTGGCCAACAGTTTGATTGTATTATTCATATGTTATATGATTTTCGGTCAATTCGCTCAACTCATATGCAATTTAATTGGTTTCGTATACCCGGCCTATGCATCTCTCAAAGCATTGAATGCACCACAAGATGATGAAAGTCATAAACAAACTCAAAACCTTTTGAGGTATTTATTTTCAACCAATTTATTTGACTCTCAATTTCATACCTATTCCTAACATTTCAACAATATTTTAAACAATTATAAAATAATTGATATATTGTTTGACTCATTCAGACCTCTAACCCCTTGTATTACATAACACCTGTCGATTGTAATACAAATATTCATCAATTAATTACAATTATTCTCATATATTAAACACAGAATATATTGCGTTATATTAGGCTTTCAATTAACAAATACTGGAACAAGGTCATATATTATACTATTTAATAATTAAGAAAGGAATATTCGAGTAAATAAAAAAGTTATTAGAAAACTAGGTCTATTAATTAAAGTATAATATTTTGTACAAGGATAAATTAAAGTAATTTCCAGTGAAGTCCTTTATTTTTAGTTTTAGCAAATAAATTAAGGGGTATTTATAAACAGGTTTTAAATTAATTTAAAACTTTTAATTTACTAATTTAACTGGTGAAAATCTTAGAATCACCAGATATTAACCTTGAATCTTTTATTATAATGTTATTTAATATTTTTATTCATTCAGATATTGGGTTGTCTTCGCCTTTGTCTCTGTCGGGGACTTCTTCTCCGGTTATTTATTCCGAATTATACCCTTCTATTGGTTAATAAAGATGGCATTCCTTGTCTGGTGTTTAGCACCGGTACCTCAAAACGGATCTAAATTCTTGTACTACCGATTCATTCAACCCGTTTTCAAACAATTTCAACCATTGATTGACAGCTATTTCAGTAATATATTGTCTCAATTGGATGACAAAATTAAAACTGAATTAAAGAAAAATTAATATAATATTTAAAACTTATGACAAATATCTTAAGAAACACTCAAATACTGTTAAAATCTCTTTTTGAAACACATCTTAGAGCTCTAGTTATTGTTGATTATAAATTAGATAGCATTTGGATACTCTTGGTTAAATAAGATATCACCTTTTGGATAACTATAGTAGTTATTAATGACAAATTTAAAATGCAATTTAAATTTGTAATTCACCAATGCCACTTATTTGTTGGGTGCTTTTCCTTTTAATAATAAGTGATCTTTTTCCTTTAGTCATTTGTGATTACATAAACCTATTTAGGAATAAATTATTTAAATCAAAAATTAAATATCCCTGAAATGTTCCAGAGCTGTCGTTATTATTAAATATATAATGAGTCAAAATAAACGGTATTTTCAATACAATTATTCAATGTTTGAAAATAAATATTTAATTTTAGTTTAATTTTATATAAGTTTTAAAAATTAATATGTTTTTGAAAATAAAATAATTTTATATAAAATTCAATTATATTTTGGATTAAATTAAATCAAGAGTTGATTAAATCAATGAAAAAAAAATATTTGGAATTATTGTCGACACTTAAGGAGGTTTTGAACAAAATGTGATCTCTCCTTATGTGAAATATCAATATAATTCATGTTTTGATTACCTTGTTATTCAATTTTAATTTCAACGTTATCTCCGGTTATTTATTTTAAACCTTTCTATAAGTTAATAAAAGTTTCTTAAAATATGTGTTATTATTTTTAAATAACAATTTTTATACTACTATTGATTTTTGTTTATAAAATTTTGAATCTTTAAGAATACATACCATTCCTTTAGTTTTGTTGTAAATATAAATCAGTTTTTATTAAAAGTCTATTTAATATAATTCACAAATAATTGAAAAAACAATTTTTACTTAAATAGAAACCAAACTTTTGAACAATAAAACACTTTTAGACGAAAAATCAAATATAAATGTGATTTTGTTTTGAATTATATAAATATTAAGTATTGATTGAATTCAATGTCAAAACAGTTATTATTAACAAATTGTAAAATAGTTTGTATAATAATGTCAACTAAATCGGTCAACAAAGGGATTAAAATCATTAGTTTTTATTTCCTCCAGAATATGTCGGCGCCGATAGGTTTGACCTGAAAAGTGAAGTATTTTTTTATGAACTATACTATTGTTATACCGATTGAGAAATGAAAACTTAATGGTCCCTGAAATTGATTGAAATTACTTTCTTATGCTTTCAATTATAATATTTTGTAAATTTGTTGTCATTTTTGATTTGTTTTTATTTTTATATAACAATTATTAATTAAAAATAATAACCAAGGTCTTGTAATAGCAAAACTTAAAACGCACTTTTAGGCAAATTTTAAATTACTATTATCAAATTAATTTAACCTGGTCAATGTCCGATTGCACTCAATTACAAATTTGTTGACATTTACAATAAAATTATGAAAAAGGTTTATTTATATATTTATAATCATATATCTTGATAAAATTAAATTAGACCTTGTTCTTTAACTTGTTATTTAAAAAGCATAAACTTATATTAAAATCATTTAATGATCCAGCTACTGAAACAGTTACTGTATCACTTTGAAACAGAATTAGTCAATAGTTTAGGAACTCTTAAATTATATTAATATTTTCTAATCAAGGTAATTTTAATAAGAATATTACATTGTTTACCCCTTAATAATATTTTTATAAAACATTTTTTTTACACTTAATTATGATTACTATAATTTATGATTAATAAATTGTGAATGATAATAAAAGGTTGTTTTTCAGGGAGTTTTCGGTAAAACCACTCATTGATAAATGCTTAGTAAATTTCTATTGGGTCAGCTTTAAGCAAGGTCCTTTTGGAAAGTCTTAGTCATGTCCTTTTGCTAGTATAATACTACATACAGGTATAATCTACTCTGGTCAATGTCCAGTTGAGCTCAATTAGAAATCAATTGACATTTATTAAAATTATTTAAACTCAAACAAAGTATAGAGAAATTCAATATAAAAATAATTATCAAGTTCAATTACGTATTTTACTAAAATCTCATTAACCCAGTAGCAACAGTTAGTGACTGCAGTAGATTCCCTGTCTTATTGGATTAATATAAACCAGGTATTTCATTATAACATCATTTTTAATTAATGATTCATTACTTTTTGATGTAAACCGATATCAGATCCATATGTTTGTCAATATGTGTAAGAAATAAATGCATAGATTTTAATAAATAATTAATTTTCATTAATTCACAAAAATGTCTTTAAAACCGACTGAAAGTCATTTTAAAAGATATTTTATATTTTGTTTAATCTATATATCAATCAATTCAAGACAAGTGGACTCCAAATGTCGCCGATTCGATGACAGTTCCCTCGGTTTTGTTGATTTTGATCAGGTATTCAACACTTGCACTGAAACTTCAATTAACTATCAATAATTAACTCCAATATTGAAATCCATTTTTAATTAATTTTTAATTTTTTGTTTCAAATCAAAATTGAGTGTCACTTAGAGACTAAACTCTGGCCCTAAACCTGTTCCCAATCGTAAGTTCAGTTTAAGGGGTATTTCAACTCTCAAACAATGTATTTAGTATTAAAAATGATTTAGATTTTATATATTCAATGTCACTTTCCAATGTTTGCCCATTTCAATACTGTATATTTTATACAATATAACTCATCAAGGGTGTAATTTATATCAAAATGTAAATAGTTGCATTTGAATCTATACAAGGTCAATTTAATTAATAGTTTAATTTTGACTACTTTTTTATATATTGAATAGCTTTTGGGAAAATGGAATATAATCTATACCACTGATCCAGCAGAAGACACAAACTGTACAAGGTTCTTCTTTCAAAACAGAATTCATGATGCCGTGCCCTTTGATATATAGTGAGAATAATTTCATAATTAACTTCAAAAATATAACTAATTTTTAATTACAATTAATTTTCTTCTCAGTCGCGACTCTCAGCGCAACTCAAAGGGAGTTATTGTCAACTGTGGGGAAAAGCGAAAACAGATGACAATCGGCACCAAAGCATACACCTTCTGGATATTAGAAGCTGATCTTGATAATTATATGTTGACCTACCAGTGCCTTAAGGGGAAAAATGATTATAGGCCTAACCAAGGTCAATATTATGGAATTTATATTTAATATAATACAATAATTTATTTTCATTTTTATGCAGAAATCTATCGTATATTTAGTCGAAATTGTATGGAAAAGGAAACTCTCGTTAAACTGTTGGCAACTTTGAAATCAATGTCAGTGGACGCACAGCTGAGTCGTGTAGCACAGCCTGAATGTGATGCTATGGAAAGTAAGGATATTTCTTATGCTATACTAAACCGTTTGAATTGATGTAATGTTTTCGCACTTAAGATACAAACAATAATATAAATTTTGAAATGCATTCAAACTCAATGACAGGGAATACGAAAACAAGTGGAAAATCACAATCATTACTGACCGAGGATTTTGGCGATCAGACACATGAGAAGAGTACACATGAAATAATAACTCAAAAACATTCCCAGAATTACGAGAATGGGTTTACTATCTCACCACAGGATAGAGCACCCGAAACATCCCATAATAACACAAATGTACACCGGATAACATCAATTCACGAATCAGGCGATGCTTCAGACAATAGCTCCGTTAGTTCATCAACAGAGTCTACAAAACAAAATACCATTTCAAGTGATAAATCATTTGCACAAACAATGGTAACAACAAAATCAGATACAAATGAATTAATAATGTCAACGATTAAACCAAATCTAAATACCCCTGAAGAAGAGGAACCTAATGCTGCGACAGCACCTGGAGATGAGCCAAAATTACAAACAACTGAATCATCAAAACAAAATACCCCTTCACTTGTTAATTCAGTTTCACAACCAATGCTTGAAATAAAATCAGACAAAAATGAATTAATAATGTCAACGATTAAACCAAATTTAAATACCCCTGAAGAGGAACCTAATGCTGCGACAGCACCTGGAGATGAGCCAGAAATTCAAACAACTGAACCATCAAAACAAAATACCCCTTCACTTGTTAATTCATTGCCTATAAAATCAACGACTAAACCAAATAAAAAGACTCCGAATGGGAATGATCCAGATGATCCAGATTCACTGCTCAGAGCACCGGGTGATGATAATCCTGACACCCAAACCCATAAACCTGTTACAACACTCCCTATTCGGTCAACGACTAAACCAAATAAAAAGACTCCGAATAGCAATAATCCAGATGATCCAGATTCACTGCTTAAAGCACCGGGCGATGATAATCCTGACACTCAATCCCATAAACCTATCACAACATTGCCTATAAGTACACCAATTAAACCAAATAAAAAGATCCAGAATCACTCCAATCGTCAGTCAATTGAATCTACAAAACAAAATATGATTTCAGGTTATGAATCATTTGGACAAACAGTGGTCTCAACAAAATCAAATGCAAATAAACTAATGAAACCAAGTATTAAACAACAAGTAAATACCCCTAAAGAGGAGGAACCTAATGCTGCGACAGCACCGGGAGATGACATTGAAATCACAAGTGAAACATTGGAAGCAAGAATAGATGGTCATATCGATAACACAGACCACTGGGCATCCGCTTCAGCAGAAACATTCTCTCAAACAAGCTTTTCTAAACACTCATCAAACTATATTTCAAGGGGTATACAGTCAAATAACCTTGCACATACGTACAAGTCAGCTAGGCATGGTGGTACCAATGAAAATAAAGTAACATCTAATCTACACCTGAAGAAAAATGTTGAGCCAAAAAAAGGTATACCATTGAACACAAACACAAACACATTTCACAACAATTCTGATTCATCCGACTGTCCAGACGATGGAGCGGAGACTATGCCATTCGGACCGTTGTCTACAAATTCAATGAACTCACACAACCCACAGCACACCGTAACCCCAATCCCCAGACCTTATATACCACTGCCTATTAGATCAACGACTAAACCAAATAACAAGACCCCGAATAGTGATGAGGATTCAGATTCACTGCTCAGAGCATCGATCGATGAAAATCCTGACACCATTACACCCGTCACAACACCACCTATTAGGCCAACAATTAAGCCAAATAAAAAGACCCCGAATGGCAATAATCCAGATGATCCAGATTCACTGCTTAAAGCACCGGGTGATGATAATCCTGACACCCAAACCCATAAACCGTATAAAACTACTACTAATGCAGTCACACCATCGCCTAAACAACAACCCTTTAAAACGACAACACAATCACAACAAACAACACCAAAACCAATTGACACCAGTACTAAACCCCCGACCAATCCCTTACCAAAAATTAATGCATTCAACCCATTGGAGACTAATTTGAATATTCGGTGCAAAAAGTACGAGAAGTTTGCGATTAAAGACTTGGATATGAAAAGTGTAATCAATTTTAATATTAACGTAAATATTGAATCAAATTTATAATTGAATCACTATTTTATTAGCTCCTTGGCCAATGGCACCACTTATATACCAGTGCCAGTGATACCAATAGGAAGTGCTCTCGAGTTGTGCTTTCACCAAACGATGGCTTGAGTTTGAATTACAAAGAATTGTTAGTATTTTTAAAATTAAATATTTTTTACAATTTCTTTGATTTCAATACTATTTTAGCAAAGATTGTGTCAACGATTACATGGCTTTACTCACCAAAGATACAACGGGTATGACATCTAAAATGATAATGACTTCTACTGCTGTGGTCACCAATTTCTGGACTCTAGAAACTGGTATTAAAGATACAATACTAGTATACCAGTGCAGCAAAGCTGAGATCAATAGCATTCAACAAACAACAGGTTTTATAATAAGAAAATTGAATTTTAATTTTAATTTAAATCAAAAATTTATTTTGATTTCCGGTGCAGAGAACTACTCTGTCCTTTCACGCCAGTCATCTATAAATGATACAGTACTTCTGAAAATTCAAAATATGTTGAATAAGATTGCAGCTAATAAAGTACTTCATAAAGTGATTCAGTTAACCTGCCGGTGCGCTACCCATCCAAGTGAGTGAACATTTAAAAATTTTATTAATAAGTAAATTAAAACAATTTTATTGATAACTAATACCAGAAGCGGAAGCGCAGCCGAATTTGTCAGATATTACTAAACCAAAAGCAACTGAACCAACAATTACTTCAACTATGAGACCAAAAGCCAAAAAACGTGGTCCTGGTTCTGGTGATGATCCAGAATCCATGCTCAGAGCACCTGGAGATGAGGAGATGTCAACACAAACACCAACGACTACTATAAATCCAATTCAAACTAACAGACGTCTAAACAAAAATACCAGCGATGGGTCAGACACTACCCGGTCGTCTAATAGATCTTCGAAGTCACTTCAAGAAAATACAAAATCAATTGTTTCCACTATAGGCGACACATTAGCTCTAACCCAATTACATTCAGTCCACCAATCCCTTCATTCAGTCCACCAATCCCTTACCGATACACTAAAAATTATGGAAAAACCGAAATCACCTCAAAGACGGCTTAAAACGCTTAACCCCTTATCACACCTAACAGCAAAGTCAATGCCAACTAAAACACCAAACCCAACACCTATTCCGATAACCACCACAACATTAAAGTCAATACCAAACCCAACACCCACCACAATACCAGATCCAATATCCACTCCAACACCTGAACCTATAGATCATATATCAACCCCAACACAAGACACATCCGAAACACCAAAACCGGATGAAACACAAGATAAAAAATCACCGAATGATGATGACCTTGATTTACGTCTAAGAGCACCTGGAGATGAAGGTTTAAATTTAAGAAATGTTAAGTTATTTTAAATAATATGTTTGTGCCCATAGACTGTCCCCAATTACCCGGAGGCAATAATAAACTTCAGGACTTTGCGAGCAATAGAGTTGAGTATTGGTTTGAAAATTAAATGAAAATATTTTATTTGAAATTAATACCCCTTTTATACCCCTTTTATATCAGTTCAGTGGTGTTTGGTATACAGTCTACTCAACTGAAGACAGGAATTGTATTAATGTTGAAATTGAGAAGAGTTTGAAACCAAACTCAAAGAAATATATAATAACCCGGTATTTGAAATCTTTATTACCGTTCCCTTCATTCCTTTAAATATCTTTGCATTACTATTGCCTTACAGTCGAGGAACAGCTCTCGTGGACAGTGGAACCATTAAGCTTGAAGACAATGGACAGTTGATTGAAAGTGTGTGTGAGAAACGACAAAAAATTTTTACAATAGACGCCGACCCCAACAGCCATTGGATTACTTACAAGTGCTCCAACGGTTCCGGTAATTATTGATTTGAAATGTGTTTGGATATTATTTTCACCAATGTCATCCAACAGTGCAAATGACCTTCGCTTCGAGAAACAAGACCTTAAGTCCACATCTGAAGACAATAGTGGATAGTATAGTGAACAGCACAGGCTTTAATGTCACTCTTAAACCTACTGACCAGTCAGACGATGTGTGCAATACTGATGATGACGTTAGCGAAGAGCGATGTGAAGACGTCAGTCGTATTGCTGTCAAAAATGTTAATTTAATGAGTATGAAAGGCCGGTGGTATGAAAGCCTATCCAACACACCTGACCTTAGGTGTCTTCAAAATCAATTTAAGACAAAAGATATGTCTAACTCTTCACATGGGAATCAGCTCTGGATTGATGTGATGTAAGTCTTAATGATTGAAAACATTTTGACAACAATTTTGGTTTAAAAAAAATTATTTTATTAGTAATGAAAAAGGGATTCAAGGGTTCGGTAGTGTTAAACATAAGGACAGTAATCCCTCTCAACTGAATCTACAGATGAACGGTGACCACAACTTATGGATTTTGGACGTGAATTACTCTGATTATCTGATTACCTACCAGTGCACTGTTAAACACTTTAACGGCATCTCAAACAGATTGAGTTAGAATTGAATGAAAACTAATTTTATATCAATTTTTGAATAAATATTTAAACAATTTATTTCTCGTTTCAGTGAAATATGGACTTTTGTCTCGTACACCAAATCCCAATCCAAAGGCTCTCATCAGATCCTATAAAATATTTGACAAGCTCTACCTGGCCAAACCCCATATTGTCTCACACAATAACTGCAATTATAAGCCCCAAACCACCCAGGGTATTTGTTTAATTAAAGTTTTAATCACTTTTAATACTAATCACTGTTTTGAACCCAAGATGATAATCATTGTCAAATGGCGGACAAGCAGTCAATGAAAGGCATTCAACTGAGCAAGGTTTGTTTAAAATCATATTTATTAATAAATTATTTATAAAACTAATTGATATGTATAACCCTTACAGCTAAGGGGGAAGTGGATCGCTCTTTACACTAATATTGTCAACAGAAACGACAAATCAATTGAATTCGTGAGAAATACCAACATATCATCTCATTATACATATATCGCAACAAAAATGTAATTAATAGTGATTTTAAGGGGGATTTAGGGAAACTTAATATTCAAAATAAAAAATCCACACCATTTTAACTACCTTTCCAATAATACCTTCCTTTAATTATAGCAATGATAACAAAGTGACCAAAATGTATGTCAGACACGACCCATTCAGTGACAAAATTATGGCAATAAGTGATGAAATGGTATCTAAAGATGAATTCCAGATATTTTTCTTCAGCGTCAACTATAAGCGCCATATGATTACATACCAGTGCTCGGAATTTGATGGATCGGGATCCAGATTAGGTTTGAAAACTTGTGAAAACATTTGAATAATTTCTGAAATGATTTTTTGATATTTTAGTGAAACTAACGGTGTATTCAAGAGATTGTAATTTAGATAAGGATGTCATACAAAGAGCAGAACAATTAGGGGTGACTTTCAAACTGAACAATAATCTCACGACTGTCTCACAATACCAGTGCAATAATGAAGGAGTTTATAGTAAACTTTAAACATTATCTCATTTTTGGCAATCATTTGATTGAAATTTTTGTTGTTTTTTTCAGAAACAAAACTATTAAACAAAAATTGCATTCATTTTCATAACACACAGACAGTTCACGTCGACTTCTCCCGAATGGACGGGCGCTGGTATTCAGAGCTTTGGAGTGAACCTGAGCTACCAATCGGTGAAACGGATTACAAAACATTTACCTCAAACGAGACAACACTACATGAAGTCTTGTAAAACATAATAACACTGAATGTAAAACAGAAATCACTAAAACCTGTCTTAATTTTCAGTCCAAATGATTTCAGTTGTGTGTTGGAGCACATGAATAACTCAAACGGTTTGGTCTATAGTTGTAACAGAAGTATTGGTCACTTATTCTTACTATCAGTTGATTATCGCAAGTATTATGTAAGCTATCAGTGCTTTCAATACGAAGATAAGGGAGAAATTAAATCTAAGGGTATTTATAAAGAAAATGATTTATACTTTTGTAATCAATATATTATTATATGTTTTGTTGAATTCTTGTCCCTTCTTAGCGTCGTTTGGTGTATTCATGCGCTCAGATATGTCATTGAAGGCCCATATGAACCCCAAATACTACACTGATATTGTAGACTCAGTGCCCGAATCATCGCTTAAGAAAGTAAAACATTTGGCGAAGAAGTTATCAAACGATAGAAACACTCATTTGACGAGTTTTGGCCAAAGAGTTGGCAATCATTTGACTGAACGTATGAAAAGATTTGAGGAGAAGAACCAATTGAGCGATAAATCCGATTCAGAAGTCTATAGATATTTGAATCAAATATGTGTTAGTTTTGATGAAAATGAAACCTTTCCTCACAACAGATCGGCTGTAATGATGACAACCTCTTAAGTGATTAGAAGTAATTGTAATTATGTTTTACCCCTTATTTAGGGCATAACTAAGTGGAGAATAGACTTTGCGTCCCATCTATACGACACAATACAATCGGATCAGATTGTCTTCAAACCCACTCCTCCTAACAATTATGAGATGATCTTATAGTATGACAACAATTAAAATCAAATCTCAATTTATATCTGATATAAAACTATCATTTATTTACAGCAATAAAGACACTGTTATAACAAAAGGCAATCTCTATTATAATGAAAAGGACTGTTCCTTCGGAGCATTCATTGATGGCAGGCGCGGGAAATGGGTTTCACTCTTTGACAACAATGACTATAAGATTGTTTACTCTTGTGATGAGATTATAATCAACAGAAGAATGTCTGCCAATGGTATGAATTGAATGAATATTATAGATATAACTCTTCACCTAATTCTTCAATCTCTAGATATCTTATACTTTATGGCCAAAGATGACAGCAAAGTGTCCAACAGTTGGTTCTCATATCTTGAGCTAATGGTTGCACATATGTCGCCCAAAACTTGGGAAAAGATATCCCATATAATGGAAAAGTTGAAACCAGTCTATAGTGGCTGTTATGACGACAAACGGATGACAACCTATTCCCTGCGGACAGTGATTGACCACTATTTGTCACCAAAGATCAAATTTGAAGAGTTTATACATAAGAACCAACCGATCAGTAGAAAGACTGACGAAGAAGTGTTCCAAGAGTTGGCAAACAATTGCAAATTCTTCGACGAAGAAGAGCTCTTTGATGTCGACATATCTCAAGTGAATATCAATTGAATAAACCGTTGAAACCATTAATTAATTCAAACTTTGTCTCAGATGTCCGGCCAATGGACTATGGATTGGATCAATTGGATGAACAACGAGGCCGTAATCACGAAGAGTAATGTCTACATTAAAGGCAATGACAATATGTTTGATTTAATTGAATATGTCCAAGATGCTAATGAGTATTTATTAAATTTACCCCTTTCCTACAAAACTGACCCTCATATTTCATAGGCATATAATAGCTGAAGAAAGGGAAATACAGTACTCTGGTATTTATACCGTCGATAAAATAATCTTGGGCAAAAAACAGGGCCGAAGACAGAGAATGGTTTTCCTTTGGACTGATTATGTGAACAATGCGATCGCACACATATGTCGTGAGAATGAGTTTGAGAACAGTATCGCAGGGAATGGTATTTAAAGACAAATTGCTTTTCAAAAATGATTATTGAATTTGGATTTCATAACAGGTTTTCTGATCTTCTATTCACGGAATACCACAACAAAACTCCGAACACTTGACGCCTATATGAACCTAACGGGCACTCAATTAAAACCTAAAACTCTGGTCAAACTTCATCACTCACTCAACCGTTTGGTGCCATTTGAAACACAAACGATGACTTCTGATGTCCAGTCTTTGGTTAACAAATTAGATAACAGAGCCTTACCTAAGGAAGTGTTGAAGAAGAAGATGACTTTTGCCGAAGACCTTTACTATAAGTTTAAGACCAGGGGCTTATCGGATCAGATAGATCTGGCCATCACCTGCAATAAGACATCGATTAGTAATAAAACGGATGAAGAAGTAATTACTGCTTTGACTAAAGTGTGTCTGAGCTTTGATGACAACGAAATGGTTGACATGAATGCCGTTCTTAGAGCTAATAGAGTAAGTCTTCAATCAATTTCTTCAATTTATGGTCATTTAATAACTGTTGATAATCTCCAAGTTTGGTGGCTTTTGGGCCATAGACTGGTCCACCAGAACCCGCAGTAGAATGGACCGGATCTCTGTTGAGACCAAGAATAACGAAGAGATTGTAATCAACCATTTGTTAGTATTTTATAATCTCTTTTCAAATGCACTGAAAATTGAAAACAATTTATTTTTGATTAAAAGCTTACAAAACAAAATGATTTCAACTGTTTATGAGTTTCCGATCGGAGACTCAAATTGGTTGCAGACAGTGACCAATGAAGGGCGTCGAGGGATCGCCGCTTACCTCCAGTTTGACGGCCAAACCGCCATTCATTACAGTTGTCACGAATATGAAATCAATGGCACAATCACTGGGAAAGGTATGTAAATCTTCTGCTATTATCTAATTGTTATACAGTTTTATAATTTTAATTAAACTTTACTTTAAAGAGATATTAAAGGTGTTATCAATTCCAACGCTTCAGAACAGAGACAGCAGTTTTGATATATATTTGAGTAAATTTGAGCACTCGGTAAAACCGGTAACATTGACCAAGATCATTGACTTGATCTCTGACTTGAGACCAATTGATATATCAATTTTGAACAAAGACTGCAAAAGAGATAACTTTATTGGTAATGAAAAACACAATCAATTGTTTACTTCTTTAATACATTTAAATATTCAGACACATCACTGGCACAGGTAGACAAGAAGCCAATGTTTAACAGTTGCCAACATTTGAATCAAACAGATTTAGTTAAACCAAACTTTCAGAAACTGTCCGGCGTTTGGAAGGTATGGCCAAAAAAAGGTTTGACTATAAGTGACATTAAACTAATTGTGTTTTGATATACAGATCCGTTTCGCCAATTGGTTGAACCAAACCAAGGATTTCCAACATTTCGATGGAATGGAGTTCATCGATATGTCAGACCATATGGATATCGGGGTCAGGTATGCAAACTCTGACAGTTAAATGACTTTAATATACACTAATACTGTAATCATCTTTTGATTGAAGTATTGGCTCCAAGTTGTTGGGTTCGGGAAAGATCCGAAGCATAGATAACAGCAATTACATGGAACTGATATTAGACGGCAATAAAGCCATCGCTGCTATCATTGACACCGACTATACGGACGTTATGTTGCTTTACATATGCAATGAAAACATCGACGACTCGTGTTTTCCAGTCAGAGGTCTGTGTTTGCCATTGATTTCAGTTTTTATTACAATTCAATGAATTTTATATTGAATTTCAGAAAATCTTTTATTCCTTTCGAGAGTTAATTCACAGAAAATAATTGATTTAATAAAATATAAGAAAGCAATTGAAACCCATTGGCCTAAACCGTTGGCCCACTTCTGGTTCTCAATGGTACCCATTGGAGATGAGTTAACTCCTAAAGCACCGGCATTTCTGAACAAGCGCTGTCCAAATGTGGATGAATTCGCGCAAAGAAACATTGATTTCGTAAAAGTAATACAACTGTCCATTAAATACAGCAATTCATACATTTTGTTAAATGAAATCTTCTTGTTTATATAGCTGTGCGGGCACTGGGATGCTATTTTCACATCAAATAATAAATTAGATAAGGATTGCATTACAACAGTGGACTCTTACTATAAAGCAAACGATGCTTTGGTTCAGGAGAAACGGTATGTGCTTTACCTATGAATGAGATTATCTAATGACTAAAACATGATCTTTAGTACCAATAATAAGACTCATAAAGTGGTTGTTCGGCACTCGAAGGACAGTAATGTTAGACAAGATGTAATCGTAGATAAGGTTTTATTCAAGAATTGGATTTTGGCCACGGATTACAAGTTTGTGTTCAATTTCTTTACAATTATTATCTCTATATTAACGGAAAGGGTTTTCATGAATGGATAGGTCCTATCGGTTGGCTTATACTTGTTATGTGAAAGTATTAAACGGAGAGAAACGCAAAATAGGTTTGAATTGAAAGTGTATTTTGAATTCAATATTGATTTCAATTTTTCAACCATTTGTTACACAGATTTGTTGAGACTTTACACCCGAGGTATTGAAGCCAAAGATTTTGATCCAAAACTTTTAGATAAGTTGAGACAAAAAGCGTCACAAATCGGCAAATCCTTAGAACCTATTGATAGAAGAAATTGTATTTTAAATAATTAATTGTTTTTATGTTTTCATTAATTGTTTGTTAGTTTTGAATAAAGTTTTTATCAATTCATTTGAATTTTAATTTAAAAATTGATTAATTGTTTGAATCTATTAATCAATTGATAACCTCAGCTATAATTGCATTAAATAACAAAATAATAAATTAAAGTTTTGAACACTGAATGAGTCTTTCAACTCATAGGCGATGGTTTGGGTGTCATATCAGGGCATTTGAACCAAAATATTGCACACAAAATGAATTTCTTTAAGTTTTACACAATTAGTATCAAAACAATTAATAATTTTATTCAATTCACAAAATATTCAATAAAAATGACAATAAAACAAAGAATCCAATACTCAATACAGAGAGTGTTATCCCACTATCCTTCTCGGGTCCCGATGAGGTACCTG
>JAQGAT010000638.1:0-25770 GCA_034687845.1 Pantelozetes paolii | reverse complement strand
GGAATTTCACCTCTTTTTGCATTCAAAGGGTTTTATTTAAACATTTTATTCATTCATTGTTTTCAAACCTTTTCTTAATTTTAATTTCAATTCATTTTCACTTTATTTTTGATTTATTTTTGTTATTTTTCTGAAGACATAAAAAATTCTTTTATTTTTTGTTAAAAATGTTCAAAAGATTTGCAAATATTTCAAAAATTCTTTGAAATACTTAACAATAAATTGAATTAAAAAACCGTAAACTGATTGCACTTTCAATTAATATCTATTTCAAAACGATTCGGATATTTGTTTCAGAATTTAGAGACAAATATGTTTTAAAACATTAATTAAATGACAAAACGTTTGAAAAATAAAAACATTAATAAAATGTCAAAAATATTTTTTAAAACAATTATTTGTCACAAAAGACAAAGAGTTTTCCTAAAAAATGCCAAAAAATAATAAACATTTGTAATAAATGTGATTTAAATTAATGTTATAATCATTACATCTGTTATTCAATTGATTTAGAAATCAATCAAATGATAGAAAATGTGTTTATCTTTTGATGAATTGGTTTTTTGAATGTTTTTCATATTTAAACAAACGATTCATTTAATTGAGAATAATATCCAATATTTGCATCTTTTCATCAAATCTTTGCGAAAAGGTTTCAATATTTTTGTAGATTTAGTGAATATTTTTAAGTATTTCACAAAAATAATCCCTTTTTTGCTCAAAATTTAGTGAATTCTGAAGAATACCTAAAATTCAACGAAAGATATGATCAAAGAATTGAAAATAGTTTTTATAATTCAAACTCTTTTTATCGCAGAATATATTTGTGAGACATTTGAGTGGAATTACAAAAGTATTGAACAATAATTGAAACTATTTTTTCAAAAGTTATTTGATTTTTAAAATTAATTTCAAGATCAGGAGGAATGGGATCAACATTTCCAGCACTGCAACGGCACTAATGGGTCGCCAATTAATATCAACACAACTCAAGTGAAATTGGACTCAAATCTTGGATTAAGTCTTTATAATTACGACAGACTTTTCTTTGACTCTTTGGCACAGAATAATGGACACACAGGTAGGCATTAGTTATCTAAAAAATAAAGAAATAAAAACAACTATCCATTCAATGAATCCTTAAGTTCGAGTGACTTTAAATCCGATCCCTTTAAACCAAATGCCGTCCATTTCCGGACCCGCCGTTAATTACAATCAGTATATTTTGGATTCATTTCACTTTCATTGGGGTTTGAATAGCATTAACGGAAGCGAACACTCAATCAATGGTCTGAAGAGTTCGGCAGAGGTTTACACAAAATATATTCAATTATTTTTAAAGTTTTTGAAAATTAAGTCTAAATTACTTGAAATCAAAGCTTCATTTAGTCCATTGGAACCGCAAATATGGAAACCTAAGCAACGCTATGGAGATGAAGGACGGGTTGGTTGTCCTCACAGTCTTTATTGAGACAAAAATGGTTCAATCGTTTGGTTTTATTGAAGCCTTTTTTGATAATCAATATTTCCAACCGATTGTTGAGGTTTTGCCCAAAATTAGAGATTTTGGTACCAAATCTGTGGTCAGAAATCCCATCTATTTAAGAGGACTGTTGCCCAGTTTTATGAACCAATTCTATACATACATGGGTTCGCTAACAACCCCTCCCTGTTCTGAAACCGTAACTTTCATTATATTCGGAAATCCTGTGCTAATCACTGCACGACAGGTATTATTGGCATTCAGTTAATAGCTATAGATATTCAAAGTCGTGATTGACTTCAATGCCTCGAACTGACCCTGAGCTTACCCTGAGGTAAGTTGAATAAAAACTAACGCTACCTGTGCCGGTATATACCCTATTATAAGATTTATATTTCATATTAAATTTATTAATTACTAAAACCAATTGTGCAAAAGAGGTGTTAAGTCAATGGATTTACGCTTAAGGGGTATTAATGATTTTTCAAATACCCCTTAAAATATCTATCACTCGATTAACTGATAATTCATTTGAAGGAAAGCCTAAAAAACTAAATAATCTTTAATTCAAACCAAAGCTCTCAGAGTTTCGTCAAATATCTGCAGAACCTGTAGACGGAGTGCCCTATCGGTTGACAGAAAACACAAGAGGACAGCAGCCACTGAACGGCCGAACCGTCTATCTGTCCGATTGGAGACAAAACAACATTCGCTTCGTTTGAAACTCAAATACAATTCAAAAGAAAATTAAATAAAAATTTTATTTTAAATATTATTTTGAATCCAAAAAGAGATGAAATAAAATGAAAGTATAAATGGATTTCAGATTTCTTTAAATAAAATCTAAATATTTTTTGAAATAATTTGAAATTATATTCAGATTTAAGTTATAATTGAATAATAAATGCAAAACTTGTGACAAATATTAGACAACTATTTGTGCACTAATTGTCGATAAAATCATTAATAGTATTCATAATAATATAAAATGAGTAATATTTGTGTGAATTTCAGATCAAACTCAAAGATCTAATGTTTTTTTGCGAACAGTTTCTGTGCTTTTACACCAATTCTCTTAACCTTAAGTCAATGTTCACCTGTTTTGGTGACAGGTCTTTGTTTGGACAGATATGTCTACAAATAAATAATCAAAAGTCACTTAAAATATCGGAATTGAAAGTCATTTCAAACCTGTTGTGAATGTGTTGAATGGATTGGGATCTGGAAGTGCTCTGGAAGTCGCAGTTGACGTAACGGCACGAGAAGACTGTTTTGTCCAAATGTTGTTCAAACTTTTCGACCGCGTATTTGACAATATTATTGACGGCACAGACGCCGGAAGACTGTTGGCCAGAGATCATGAAAGAGCACAAGTGGTTCCGTTTGTGTACTTTTAAGTGGTTATCATTTTTGAATGTTTTGTTGCAGTCCTTGACATTGCATTTGTACTGTCGGTGCGTTTCATTGAAGTGGTTTCGGGTTTCAGAAAATTTTCTGGAATAGTATTTGCAATCATTGTATTTACAGAAGAATTGAGTTTCGGAAGCTATCGATCCCTCCTTTATATATAAATCGCACTCCTCTTGGGGTTCGTTGGGTTTGTTGTCCAACACTTCAATAGTCATCTTCGGTGTTGTCTTCTGTAAATCGTTTGCATAATTCCTAACTCTCTTGGCTTTCGGTTCAATGATATCGACTTCAATGGAAGAACGGCTTCTTTTATGAGACGAACTCTGCTCTGGAATGCGATTCAACTCATGGTTTGGCGTCCGATTGGATCCCAAATGAGATCTTAAGATGTGGTCATATATTCTGTTCGCGCCTTTTGCGACGAATTTGCAGTCTATGTAATGATAACAACAATTAATGGCATAAATATAACCTCAAAACCAAAACCCTTACCCAAATAGCGGCACAAATGATACTGAACTCCATCGCACTCTTTTAGTTCAATATATTTATCGCACTTAGACTTGAGTTGGGGTCCAATCCTCGACTCAATTGAATGGTCTTTAGTTTTAATGTCCGATTCGTTGAGATTTGGTTTTGAAATGAATTCAATTTTTGTTTCAATTTTTGGACACATTTTTCGTTCGGTTTCTTGACTTTGATTCGAGTTTTTAGTCAAACGTTTGCTTTGTTTCGGAAATTCATTTGAATTTTCTGTGGTTTGCATAAAATGACTGCTTTTTGGCACTGATTTCTGCTTGTCTTTCATTCTTTCATTTTTAGCCGATTGTCTATATCTGCACAAAAGGTTTTCGTGTTTTCTATACAATTAAATCAATAGTTATTACTGGAAATGAGAGGAACGGGTGGTAAACGGATGCTTACTTAAGGTCGGCTTCATTTGCAAACTTCGCTTTGCATTGAGTTCTTCGACAACTGAAGGCTTGACCCGAAATCTTCGGCAAATCATTTTGAGAGACGATGGCGTCAATAGGAATGTCAGGAATTTGTTGACTGTATTGAAGCGATTCATTAAACCGTTCCTTCCATGCGGTGCTGTTCGGCAACAAATGTGTTTAAATAATTCAAATTATATAATAAATAATTAAAATACGGGAATCAATGGCATACCTGTTCCTCCAGGGACAACAGTGCTGGTTATGAATATGGCTTTAATTGAAAACAATAATTAAATACAAATATTATTCAAACAATTGAAATGAAATACCGTTTGAGTCCCTGATTACGGCCAGTGATAAACTGGCATTGCGGCCATTTGCATCGGTAGCCTTTCTGATTGCCATTCCGAATGACAACTTCCCGATACTTATAGAGATTTTCATTACGACAGGGGCCGAAGACTCCCCTCTGATAACCCCAAATACCAAAATTACAAATATCTGAACGAAAGTCAACAATAAATTAATTTGTTTTAAGGGTTTTAAACAAAACTTACGATTCTTCTGGTGCTCTCGCCATGAATTAGGGGTCCGAAACACTTTCCCACAATTGGGTTGAATGCACTTCAAATACATACCTATGTGTGCGGTATGGATATGGGCTGCCATTTCCTGAGTGCGTCGGCTCTTTCGCGGACACATTTTACAGAAGTATACCTTTTCGTTGTTAATCACTCTGCGGTCGATGTAATCCTTCAGTTTGCGAGCGCTGGCCATCCCTTTTAGACTCAAGACAGCGTTGTGTCCGATGTTTACGTCAATCAATTCACTGACTTTTGTCACATTGTTTGCATTGATCGCCGATTCACTGGTATTTGGCATTTCTGGCGGCAAATAATATTCAGTGCTATTATAGTTAGCAATTGGAGTGACATTGGATTGTTTGGACGTTTTGCGACTCGATTTACGTCTGGGAGTGCTTTCGACCAAAGGTGTGGCCGAATGTCCATTGTCTTCAACATTATGTCCACTTTCGGGGAATATTTCGTTCCAGAACTCGCTTTCAGTCAACACTTTGTTCTGATTTTCGGTACTTTTGTGACAAAAATGTTTGTTTAAGTGTTGTTTGAATTTGATTTTCAATGAAGTGTTGTATTGACAGTCAGTCCAAAGACAACGAAGCATTTGTTTGCCATTAATTCTCGTCTCTTTCGCCCAATTCATGAAATCATTGTTGGATTGGTTGTCATTCACACCAATCGCCCCCTTATTATGCAATTCAACTTCAGGTTCAATGTATTTCAAGTCAACTCTTCCCCCCTTTTGACCATTTGTTGAGTCACTGTTTGAACTAATGTTGAGATCAATCACCACTTTATTGTCCTTTCCATCCATTGAGTCATCGTTTGGGACAATGAGCTCATTGTCGCCCAAATTAACTGTAAATTGAAAACACAATTGCATTGAATGTCAATCAAAACAAATGAAGACATTGTTTACCATTTGAAGTGACATTATCTTCACTGAAATGGTGTCTCAAATGTCTAATCATTTCATTTAAATGTCTTTCCGTTTGTTCGCAGTCTTTATATCTGCAGACAAACCAAGTGTTTGAGTCCATGACAAACGACTCGTAATAAGCACTGAAATCGTTGTCCAACTCTTCAGATAGACTGCCATTTGATCCCAATTGGGGTTTATTTGTGTATTTGTGGTCATCATTGAAATCGCTTTCCTCTGAACTCATAATCAGTTGATAATTGAAAATAACATTAAATCAAAAAATGAGTGAAAAAGCGCTTAAAAATTGTTTTTAATTAAAGGTTTTGTTTATTGAATACTAAATCCAATGAATGATTGAGTTTTCACTCAAAAACCAAACATCTCTTCAATACATCAAACACTTTAGTATTGACGCAATCGATAGGGCATTGAAGGGACGGTTAGTTCAGTGCACAGCACAGGCACAGCACAGGCATAGCACAGGCACTCAACTCATCACAACCACTATTATATACATTAGTTATCTATTAATCGCTGTTTATATCAAATCTAAAATTAAATATTAGTTTTGATATTCATTTGAATTACTATTCAATGAAAACATTAATTATTAATTCAATTAAGACTTCATTTCATTTAAATTTAATTCACATTTCGTTCAAACCTTTAATGCATTTAATCTTAAGTTTCTTTTCTTTCCGAGAAATCCATTGAAAACTTGAAGTCATTTCTTAAATATTATAATATTTATCATTAAATCACAAAATCATTGATATTTTTCAACGAAATGTTTATTCAAACACAAATTTTTGATAAAATTTTATCAAATGTTTAAATGTTTAGTCATTTTTGGACTTTTTTCAGTAATTTTTATTTTGATATCAATTCTTATATTAATATTAATTTAAAACCAAAATATTTGTGAAATATATTTAAATACTATTAAAATAATACACATTTAGAGCACAAGAGTTGAAAGTATTTTATATATTAATCAATAAATTAGAGGAACTGTAGGTTTGGTTTCAAATCAACGCTTAATCTAATCTCAAATCTAATTATTCTTCAAAACAAATATCACTCCGTTTTCTGGAAATAGTGTTAAAAAGGGGACAAAAATGATAATTTAATACTTGATTTGATTGCTTGAGTGGGAAATGAATGAGTGATTGGAAAGTGATTTACAAAAAAAAAAAACAATAAATTATTGATGGCTTGACTGATGACTCCTGTGCTGAGAGGAACAGGAGAACCGCTTTTCGCAACCATTTATACCGCAAACGAATGGTTTATCGTTACCTAAAATATATAAAAAGTTTTAATCATTTTGTGGACAAATGTTATTAAATTCTATACAATGGCGTCGTATATGACGAATAAGGTTGTGCTAAACGGAAAGGTATATCAAAAGTATTGTTAATTGACTATAAAATCATTGCAATAATAATGAGCTATACTTTAAAGTCCGTGACATAAGAGTTGTCATATTTTTCGGTAATCTCTGGACAATAAGACCGATTCCTAGGAGTGACGTGACATCGGGGGTAACGACAGATATAAAGTGTTTTGGAATCGATTACTACTTCTTCACTATATTTGGCAAAATTTTCTAAACTCTTTTGAGTCCCAAAAGTTCCCAAAACTTCCAGATCTTCGGTGTATTCATCAGAAGTGTTGCCTTGACTGCCATCAATGGATCCGTTTATTGATTGTCGAGACGTCAGAGAACCGAATGAACTGTTTTTGCGTTCACTTATGCTCTGTCTGTCAAACGAAAGGTCTCTATTCGGACAGACATGTGAGGCGTGAATATGAGACCAGAGGTTCTTTCGGGTGAGACTTAAGAACCTGAAGAGGAATTGCAATTAAAATCACTGACAATAAGATAACAATTATTTTATTCAATGAAGTGAAACCTACCGACAGTCAGGCCACTGGCACTGGTGTTTAGACTGATCTTCTTCGCAATACTGCTTAATATTCTCCAGAGCGCAGACACCACTGGCTCTCATGCCTTTGATACCGAAGCCACACCTGTGGTTCTGAATGTGTTGATTGAGTGCAAACTCACTCTTGAATTGTTTACCACAGTTACTGACATCGCACTCAAAAAGACGGTGCGATTCCTTGACATGTGTTTTGATTTCTGCGAACACTTTGGTATAAAACTTGCATTTAGTGTAAGAGCAGAAGTAATGGGGTTCGGAGTCTATGGCCTTAATCTCTATGTACTTATCGATACTCAGATTGGTTTCAATGCTCTGCAGACCAGACGTCGACGGCTTTAGATCCAAGACTTCAACAAACTCTTCGTTTTCTTCGTTTTCCAGTTTCTCTACTTTAATATTCATCGGAAACACTGGACTTTCGGTCAACTCTTCAAACAAGCCATTAGTGCTCTCAGTCTTGAAATGGATGTTCAAAATGTGCTCTTTTATTGTGTCTTTCATTTCGGTAATAAAATTACATAATTTGCATAAATGAAAGTCCGTTCCCTCAAAGGTCTTCATATTTATGTACTCCTCAACCGATCCCTGACATTGAGGTCCGAAACGCATTAATTGGTTATTAAGGGAAAGGTTTTTAGCAATGCTTTCATTAATCGCATTCACATTACGTCTGATTTGTTCACTTAATTTCAGTTTAGTCTTGGGTTTGGGTTTGAATTCAGTGGTTGTGTCGCAGAAGTCGTCATCAAATCTAATCTCTTCTGGCATTTGATTCTTCAGATTCTCGTCAATCAATTGGTTTTTGAAACGACAGAACATTATCTGATGTTTACTTAACTCCTCTTTAGAGGCGAAGAATTCATTGCATTTAATACAACAAATGAATGCGTTTTTGGAATCAAACAAATCGTAATCGATGTCCAAATCCATTATCTCCTTCTTGATAGCCATCGGTGTCTGATGTCGTGTCAAATGAAGATTAATTCTAAGGAAAAACAAAATTACATTTTCGGTCAAAAGTTATTTACCGAAGAATTTGAACCAAATTTCAATCAAATCTTATTCTTCGACAACATTTTCATAATTAAAATACCGACTGACCTGAAGGGACAGATATGCGACGAATGGATATGCCTTTGAATGAAAATATAGTCAATTACTAAGTGATTGAGTGCCAAGAAGTGGACAAACCTTTTAATTCCAGTGAAGTATTTAGTGATAGCGAAGCAACACTTACACCGGTAATACTTTTTACCCTTAATTAGTATCCTTTCCCTGTATTTAAACAGATTCTCATTACGACAGACACCGATCACACCCTTAGACCCGTAACCAAATGAACCTAAAATGCAATCAAAGGTTAAATACAATCAAATCAATTGATGAGTAGTTTTCGTACCGAAACCGCAGATATGGTTCTGTTTGGACAGGAATTAAGAAATAATTAATAAACAATGAATTAAATTACTAAACAAATGGACAAACCTTTTGGTGCTCTCTATATGAGTGGGGATTCTTAAACACTTTATTACAATTAGGTTTATTGCACTTGAATTCAATGCCAATGTGGGAAAGGTTTATATGTTCGGCGATCTTCTGGCTCTTCTTAGTCCTAAACAAACACCCTTTCCATTTGCAACAATAGATTGTTTGTTCACTTATTATCTTTTTCTCGAAATATTGCGACACTTTAGTCATTGACGCCAACCTATGGTCAGGGGTTTAAATCAATTCATTTATCACTTTCTATACAATTGAACCCCAATTACAAAACATACCCCTTACAGCTCAACAACACGTCGCTTCGGTTTTTGTCAATATTGATGTGCTTTTTGGCTAAAATTTCGTTTTGTGTTTTCAGGTTTGGTATTGTTTTCACCACTGCTTTGGGAATCGATTTTGTTTTCAATTTTGCACTAATTTTTTGTTTCAATTTAGATGTTTTGGAAACCGGTTTCGGCGAAACGTTAGCCGCAGTCTTAGCCGTAACTGGTTTTTGGTCTTTGACTTTGGGCTCATCTGAAAGTCTGATCCCTTTCTTGTCGAACAGAATTTTATCCCAATATTCGTATTCGTTGTGTATTTTCGGTCGACTTCTGATCCGCTTTTGTCTCAAATGACTGTTAATTATGTGTTGTTTCGCAACAACTCTTAAATTAGACTCAAATTTACATAATTTACAAAACAGTTTGTCCTTTCCGTCCATAAGCCGGGTCTCTATATATACTTCCCAATCATTACTCTCGTTGTTATCACTCCTCCGCTCCTCAACTTTGGAGCCGTTGGTCACGGGTTTTGTCTCATTATTATCATTAACTGAGTGTTCATTCCGTTTATGGCTTTCAAAGCACTTTAAATATGAAAACTGTTTATTACAACCGACGGAATCGCAAACATATTTCCCGAACTTCTTGTGTCCACTCGATTGGTCACTCGATTGGCTGTCATTCAAACCATTCTCTTCTGAAGAAGGGATTCATTAAATAAAAGATAAAACAAAACTCAAGAATCAGTTCAAAAGATTTACCGGTTTTCTGGTCTTCGCCACTGTTTTCGTCCAAATGTTGTCTGCAATGGATTTGAACCTCACTTTCATCGGTGGACTCAAAACAACATTCAATTGATTTACAAATAAATAAATTATTTTCAATGTCTTTGTCGTAAAAATCACTTAAACTCTCAGTCTTTGGGTTTTTATCCATTATTTGTGGTTTTCATTCACTGATCCACTGATTGACAGACTTATGAAGAGCTCATTCATTGGCCAAACGACTGATCCAATGGTCCAACCGATGGTCACCTAAACTGAAGAATTGATGGCAAATGTCATTCAAATCACTAAATATTGAAATCAATTAAAAGTTTTTGATGTTTTGTAAACACAAAGACATTTCAAAGCAATAAATCCTTTATTAAAGTATTTTTAACACAATTTCATAACAAACGCAATGAATGTTCACAAAAAAGGGATTGTTTTGTAATTGCGTTCAAATTATTCCCAATTTTTGTTCATTATTTCACTTTTTGTTTGACTCTGAGCACTATATCTGGTATTTTCCTTCACTTTCCTAACTCTCTGTCATTTTTTCAATCATTTAATCAATTGTTTTCATGATTTATAGGAATTCTATATCCGTAGAGCACTGGTAGGGAGACTCCCAAACATTACAGCAAATGGGTGTGCGATGGGAGGCCTATAATAAAGTGTACACAAAAGTGTACAGGGCATGTTCAGCACAGGGCATGTCTACTTGTGCTCTTCTAATTCTTATGCAATAATTACCACAGACATTTTATAATCATTTTAATACCAAACCCATAGCTCTGTCCCTGAGTTATGCCTAACTGAGGCCTAACTGTCCATAAATTGTGAATAATTATGATTTCAATTCATATCATAATTGAAAACAAATTAACAATTAATTGAATGACAACTGAATTCAACTCTCAATTCAAACAAATCACTGAAAAATCGGAAACAAATGAAAACTGAAAAACAATTTTCACTTTAATTCAGATTTTACTCATATTTTGTGTTTAGTATTGAGTTCTCAAACTTTTTACACAAAATAATGGTTTGATTTGAAAATTAGTTTTAAATGCTTTGAAATTGTGTTCAAAATGTTAATGAAAGCCAAATATTACTATTGTTTTCACACTTTTGATCGCATTTTCGCCTTTTTATCGATTTCTTCTATAATTAGTCATAAAATCATTGAAAACTATGAAAAAAATCACATTAAGTGAGAAAACAAATGAAAGAAAACATTAAATAAAATGCAATTTATTTGCAATTATTACAGAATTTTCATAAAATCTTTAATAAATTTTTTGTCAAATAAAGGATTAAATCAATGAATAAATGAATAATAAATTAAAATTAAATGAAAATAAAAACAATAAATAATAATATTTTGTTTATGTTTTGGGAATAAATGACTATTTTTTAAACATTTTTACACAAAAAATAGGAATAAAAATAATATTTGTTTTAATGTTTGAAATAAATGTTAAAAATTTCAGTTAATGTTTAGACAAAACCGAATAATAATAGCAATAATAATAATAATTAATATAAAAAACAAAAACTAATCTTAAGTTTGATTTTGAAAATAAAAAATTGGATTTCAAACCAAATCGTCGTTTAATTAGTCATAAACTGAGTATTAATTGTGTGATTGTGTGTCGAATCCAAACATATTATGCCATAAATCCATAAATTAGTGTAAATTTGTATCAATTGTTATGTATTTCTCGTTACAGAAGACTTAAGACTTGTTTTTTTGGGGAAGAATTTGATTAAGATTTCTGTCATTCAATTGATTTATAGTTTTTTCGTTGAATTGAAATTGTATTCAAAATTGCATTCAATTTGTATTCAAAGCATTTCTTCAGTTATAAACATAAGAAGACATTAAATACTTATTTAAATCTAAATTTCAATCATTTCTATTGCTTTCGCACTCGAATTGAAGCTCTGGTTTGGGTTTAGGCTTAGGTTTGGACTCATTTTGCGATTCGCTTCAATTGAATTCGTGGCCGAGTGTCCCGTTGGCGACACATGTATGCGATTGACACACACGTGTCGGTTATGGATATGACTGAGACATAAGCCCTTGTTTTCAAACGTTTCATAACATCCAAACCATTTGCACGAATAGATAACACGAGTGCCGACGACTATCTCTTCCCTTAAGATATCAACAGTTAATACAACACTTTATTGTAATTTTGTTTTCAATGCAAACCTGTATTTACGTATATTATCCAAATGACAAACTCCCTGTGCTTTACGGCCGGGAATATTGAAGCCACAGATATGGTCTGAAAAATAAGAAATAAATCTTAGATTTCAAATCAATTTTCATAACAATTAATACACACTTTGTTTGTGTTGTTTGAGGGCTGACTCACTCCTAAACTGTTTACCGCATCCTTCGATATCGCACCCAAACAAATGGTTGTGCGCTTCCATGTTATGAACTTTCAGTTGACTGAGAACTTCGGTAGAAAAATGGCAATCATTTTGAGTGCATATATAAGTGGTTTCATCCGTATTGGCATTGAATTGCTTGACAACCGACTGTCCTGTCATTGCACTTGTATTGGTAGGCATAGGGTTTGTATCCAATACTTGATAAGGACTGACATTATTGACAATTATCTCAATATTCTTAGACTTCTTGTAATCGTTGGAACCGTTAGTCTCCGGAGATTCAATAAAACTGTGATTTCTTTTGGGATTATTTTGAACACAATTTATAGCAATATTTGACTCAATATTAAGTGTGGGTTCGAGTGCTAAGGAGTGTTGGGTCTGAATGTGATCAATGGTTTTGTGGATTACTTTGCTTGTGAACCGACAGCCCTTATAAACACATAAGTGATATTCGACTCCAGATATAAGTTTTGTACTCAAATACTTGTCCACATTTGCCATCACTTCGATGTTTGTCTTTGAACTGTTGGGCACTCTATTGCCGTTCATAAGAGGAACGACTGCTTTCCTCAGCAGCTGTTCGTTGGCTTCGTTTTCAATACAAAACATTGATTTCTGTTTATTACTAAACATTGCTTTTGTTTCAACTGTTTTTGAATTAATGAAACAATTGTTCAAATTATTTGTGTTTTTAATGAAAGGACACAAAAGGTTCTCATGTTTTCGCTTCTCATTCTCGTTGATGAAAGTGGCCCTACATTTGGTGCGCCGGCACTGATATATCTTCTTCTGTGAGTTTGGACTCAAATTGGCATTGGATTCAGAATTAGAGCTCATATTCGGACTCATAAGAGGAGCACCCGATGTGGAGGCAATGGCACCCAATCCCAGGTCTAGATTCCAAAAATCGGATTTCATATTATGGATGACCTCTTGGTTCTGCTTTAGCTTAAGATTCTTCCGATACGGACACACATGAGAATGGCTTAGGTTTGGATAATAATGGCTTAGAATCGAGATATTTATAAACTCATGGCTAATACCTGTGCCGTTTCATTGCCATATGATATCTGGTTAGTGCCGCACATTTGGACCCATCGGCCAGAATCCAAGTGCATCGGTAGAACTTCTTCCCATCAATTATAACCCGTTCCCGATATCGGTTCAGATTCTCATTACGACACACACCGATCACACCCTTAGATCCGTAACCAAATATACCGAACCCACAGATATGGTTCTGTTTGGGGGAAAGGGATATGCTTTCAATTATCTCAAAAAGTAATCAAATAATGCTAACCTTCTGGTGCTCTCTATAGGTGTTTGGGTTTTTGAACACTTTATTACAATTAGGTTTATTGCACTTAAATTCCACTCCAATGTGGGAGAGGTTTATGTGTTGAGCAATCTTTTGGCTCTTTTTGGTTCTGAAGGAACACCTCTCCCATCGGCACAAGAAGTACTTCTGGCCATCGATGGCAACGGACTCATAGTATTGTCTCACTTTAGACATTGAGGCCAAGCCTTTACACGACAACAAAATGTTTTCCTCATTATTACTGATATTTAAATGACTTTTTAGTAAAACGTCTTTCTTTTCAATGCTTTCATTCATTTCATCAAAACTTTTATTACTGTTTTGTGAACTCAAAGACATTGAGGACTGCATTGAAGCCATGAAAGACATCCTTTCCAACAGTTGTCTGTCGTCTATGAATGGATTCATCAATTGATTCAATGGATTGGGTGTCGAGTCCATCGCAAACGGCGTCAGCACTGGTGGCTTAGACAGCGGTGGAAGTGATGTCAGAGCTCTTAGTGATGGTAAGGGTGCCAAAGAGGGAATGGGAGGCATAGGAGGGGGTGGCGGAGGCAGTGATGTCTTAGAGTGAGGTCTTTGTAACCAATTTTTGTTTGAATTCAATATTTTGTCCCAATATTTGGTTTCGTCGACACAACTGTCCGCTCGAGTCATGTCTTCATTAGACTTATTACTGCTTTTGTCTTTAGTCAACACATTGTCCTCGAAGTCGTTGTTATCAATGATTAACTGGTTTTCATTGAAATCAATGTCTGATTTTGAGTCCATTTCCACTAATGTTTGCACAAAAACACAATTAAAGCAAAACAGAGAAAAACAAAACCACTTTTGACTGACCTTTCACTTTGGGTTCGCCATTGAAGTGGTGTCTCAAGTGGTCAACGATGTCCTCCTCTGTGGCCTCCGTTTGCGAGCAGTCTTTGTATTTGCAGACAAACAGTGGGTTTGAGTTCATAACCAATGAGTCATAAAATTGACTCAAATTGTCGTTCAATTCATTCATTAAATCCTTATTAATGTTATTATTATTATTATTATTATTACTGTTATGATTGAAAACAAAGCTATTATTAAGACTAAAATTTTCCTCTAATTTGATGAGAGTTTGAAAATCCAATTGATTTTCACTGAAATTCATATTTAATTACAAATTGTATTCAAAATTGTATTCAAAATACAAATGAAAACCAAAACTCAAAACAAAAGTCAAATGTATTTCACATTCGAATGAAAACTCAAATACTTTTCAATTGTTTTCATATTTTTTCGTCAAAAAAAGAATTGAATTTAAATTCGAATCAAAAAAAAAACACATTTTGTTTACAAATAAACGAAAACTCAATTCAATTGACAGTTAATAAGGGATTGTCTTATCATTACGTTTCCTATCAATCAATCCATTCAATGAATGAATGCTTTTTTAGGTCCAGAAAACTGTTCAGAAACATTCAAAACACACTTGAATTTCAAGTTAACACTGAATAGATTGTGAATAATTTGGAAATCAGTTTTCAATTGTAATTATTTTCTTTAAATAAATAATTATTTCCTTCAAAAACATAATGAAAACTAAAAAACAATATTTAAAACAATATTTACGACAATTTTTTTGTCGACTTTGAGCTCAAACGCCTAAAAAAGCACTTATACTAAATGTGAACAAATATGAACCGGACTATTTCACTATTGACTATTTGCATGATACGATGGAATGACGTGAAGGTCATTCTAAGCTCTGGTAGTTTTCTGCCTTTAAAACTCTATGATAGACCTATCAGTGCTCTGCGAAACTTGCTGTGAAAAACCTGATTGAGAATTGGGGTCAACACTAGAACTAAACCCTAATGTTTGAGATAACTGTGCGCTAGAACTTAAATGAAGGGTACTTTTATGCAATTTAATACATACATAGCACTGTAGATTGCATTCAACATACATAACACTGCACAGGCAAAGGCACAGGCACACAGCACACCAGTGCCTAACATTGCACAGTTAGCTTTATTTCACAATTTATGTTAATTAGAGTGAAATAATTATTTTGAAAATTAATTCTTAAATAAATATTTTGTTTAATATTTAATGAAAAAAAATAAATAAAAAGTTTATTTGAAAACTAAATCTTAACTTAAGTTTTGGTTTTGTTGTTTGAAAAATACTTTACCTTTTATTTGATATCAATTCACAATTCATTTGTAAATAAAGTTTTGTTTTCAGAAATGTTTGGTTTTTCTCTCCTTTACTATCAAAGCATCGGTTTTTATGAATCGCACAGAAATTGCAAAAATAAGAGCAGATTCTGAACTTTGAAGTGATGTTTGAAAAGTTGTTTTATCGGTAACTAAGCTTTGATAAGAGACGGGAACAGCTCAGAGGCACTGATAGCTCGATAGCTCTCTTGAAAATAATTTGATTTATAAATGTCTCAAAATTATTATGAGTTTTGAGAATAAATTCATTTTTTAGGTTAAACTTTGATTTGTTTTCTCAAAAACAATAAGTTTTTATACAAAAGAAAAACAATTATTATATAAAACTCACGAATCGTAAGAATATTTATGATATTATTTATTCTGTGATATATTTAGCACTGAATTGGAGAAAATTGAATTAATTTGAAGACACGTCAACTTATTTCAACTCATTTTCCGTTATTAAAGAAAAATATATTGATTTGAAATGAATTTCAATTTTGAATATGAATTCTTGAATGAAAACCAATTTAACGGAAGATTGGATTGAATTGAATGCAAAAACATATGGAATATATTGACAACGAATGAGCGAGTAATTGAAGTCAGGGAAAATGGAAGGGAATGGGCAATGCTATCAGTGCTTGTACAGTACTACCAGTGCAGCAGTACTTGAGCAGGCAGGCTTGGCTCAGTGAGTTGCAGGTGCTTGAGTGTAGAGAATGCAGCAATGGAGCAATGTCAAATTATAGCCAAATATCTATTTAGGTCTCCAAAGCAGCCACAGCTCAAACTCATATAAGTTTCAACAGGTTATAGAAAAAGGGCGGATATTATATGTATTTAAAGAGCACTGGCAGTCAATGCACACAAGATATTCTCAATGATATTCACAGTGAATGCGGGAACAGATATATTGAACAATGAATTAATGTATGACTTTGTTTATAATGTGTACTCATTTTGTACTCATTTTACAATCAAATGCATTGTATTTTCTCTTCAAATGAGTTCTCGTTTGTCACAAATATTTTTATAACCGAAGAGTAGTTTTGCGACAAATATTAGGAAATGAATTGAAGTTTAGTTTAAAAATCAAAATACCTTTTGCTTGGAATCCAAACATTCATTGAAATACTATTTTATGAGAACTTTTGCCTTAAATATTGAAACACTGTTTAATTTCTTAATGTATTGCATGACTAATGAATATTAATTTCATTCTTCAAATAAATATTCATTATTTTCAAAATGAGATTATTTTTGTCAAATAAAATATAATTTAAATCAAAAAATCAATAATTTTGTCACAAAATAGAGATAAAAATTATAACAAACTATTCCTTGACTGACATTAATTCTATATAACATTAATACCTGGCTTTCACTCATATGGGGAGAAATATGAGTATTTTTTTTTTTAATTCAATTCAAAGATTTATTTGTAAAGATATAGGGGTTATGTTTCACGCAATTAATATTTAATCAAATTTTTTAATTAATAATTAAAATTATTTTCAGTAAAAAAACATTTCAATCAGTGACTGACTCTATATATAAATGACTATTCGTAAGGGGTTTATAATATTTCATTAAATTAGTAAAGATTTTGATGTTTTATCCCCTGATTAAGAGTATATATAGAAATAGATTCTGGTTTAATCCAAAATTAATGAATCTTTCGCTCAAAATAGCAATAATATTAATATTAATAATAAGTTTATTCATTCATACATTCATTCACTGAGAGATCGATAACTAATTATGTTTTGAATTTTTACCTAAATTTTCATTTCTTTTGATAATTTTTGGTTAAATTTTATTTCACTGAAAATGAGATCCAATTATAAAGTGTTTTATTCTTCCATTCATTTTATAATCACTGTTTCAAGTGTTTTCATAATTTCTGTTTGAAATCAAACGTTGATTTATAATTTGTGTAATAATTAAGCAAAAACATACCCAAATCCGAGCCCATATCCATACCCATACCTAGAACCAATTAGACTGTATCGCAAAGTCATACTTGAAGTTATTTCAACACTAATCAAGTTATCCATGACATACACAAACGTGTTTTGAATCAAATTATATCTCATTTCTATTGAGTTTAAGAGAAAAATAAATATTTTGTAATAGTTTTTGATTCAAAACTTTTCTTAAACTTTTCATTGAAATTATTTAAACATTTATTTTATGAATGTTTTTGCAAACAAACTTCTCTCTGAAGTGAAGGCTAAAGAAAGGGATAAAAAAATTATTATAATTATTGGACAAAAAATTGTTTAATTTAAACAATATTTATATAAATTTATATCTAAACTAATTGTCGAGACATAGAAAGTGAGATAAAATTATGAATTCATTGCAGAAGTAAAACATAAAAACATCTAAACATTAATAAAAGAGTAGAAAAACTTATATTTTGCTAAACATTACTATCAATTAAATTATCGTTTTTCATAGGAATCGTTGCACAAAACGGTGCAATGTATGCGATAAACATATAATGATTGAGGACTTCCAGAAGATTACACCGAAAAAGAAAACAATACTTTTTGAAAGTATTTTTTGGTTTTCATAAAAAACAAGCAAAAAGTTATTCCCATTTAAGAATCGATTCTCAAATAAAAAGTTTTAGTTTTTTATTGAAATGTTTGTTGTTTTCAAACAAATACTCAATTCATTAGATTTGAAATTGAGAGCCAAATGACAAAGTACTGTAAGTGAAGAAAAAATTCATTTCAATATAAATCCAATTTTTATTGTTTATTAAACATAAATAAGTTATTTGTAATAAAAAAATGTTTTTTTAATATTGAATAAAAGTTTTGTTCAGAGTATTTGAGAATTTGATTCAATGATTACCTGAAAATAGTTTTTATGAACTATTTTGTGATGATTTTTGTTTTTCCTGCAGTCGTTTCGCTTAATCATATCATTCAATAGTTTCCGGGAAAAACATATTTTTTAAACAAAATCATAGAAAATATATTAGTTTTCATGAATTGGCTTTAAATATGATAATCAGTGTCTAATTAGTTATTACAAGAGGTCTATAAAAGCAAAGAATTAGTTCATTGAAAGACTTGACATAAAAATGAATGAATTTTCAGAATATTTCAATTTATTTGACATTTTATTAAACAATTTCTCTGTTTTTTATCAAACAATTAATAATCAAATAATTTTAAAACAAAGTTCAGAAATATTATCTCATTTTTGGCTTCAAATTGAATAACAAATTAAAGCATAGATTTTGTACTGAAATTATAAATCAAAACCAAAATTAACACAAGTTTTCGGTTAAAAACAGTTTTATATTTGATATAAAAATCTAAAAAAAATACACACATTTTAAAACACATTTATGTTTTCATTAATGCGTTTATGAATTACAGACAAAAAGTTATCGGATATTAAAGTAAAATAAGTTCTTCACTACAAAACGGAAAAAACATTTTTTGAACAAAACTTTTAACGAAATAATAGTTTTTGATGAAAACCGATACAAATTTATGCTTCAATTGTGCGACAAATCCTATTGTATTTGAAAATTGAAAAAACATTTTAATACTGAATTTGACTTCAAATTAATAAACAGTTTTTGAGAGACACTTAAAGTGTTGAACACTTGTTATAATTACATCAAAATTAAGTCACTCTTTGGATAAATATTAATATAAATTAAAACTTAATTTTAATATCAATTGATATGTGATTTAAAATACTTTGAAATTTATCGACAATTACTTTGAATTATGAAATGTTTGGCCAATTGTTGACTAAATTATTGAAAAGCAATCATTCATTCAATTATTAAAATGAGTTAATCTATGACTGAATGCCTGATTAGATGTGACTTTTTTATTGCACTCAAACCAATCGCATACAAATGGCTGTACAGCACAGGTATGTTGTGAACGAATATGAATAACCAATTGATAGGACCAAAGGGTCTGATATAAGCAATCATTGGATTTACAAATGTATTTCAATTTATTGTTTTCCTCAACGGTTTTGACCATATCTTCGATACCATTGTATGTGAAGTAACCCAAAGAGTATCTCATTATCTCTTCGCCGAAATTGTGTCCAATACTGTCCGAGTGTTTGCGTAAATGACTGCGAAAACACTGGAAATGATTGTATCGTTTGTCACACGAAAGCCAATCACAAGAATATATTCTTTGTTTCCTTTTGTCACCAAATTCTGAGCACTTCTTCTGCTTCTTAGTCTTGTATTCATAGCTATCGTCCGTCGATTGGTCTGAAAGGTCTGAATAAGAGGTCAATCGGTCGTAAGCTTCGGAACAATTGGTTGAGTCGTCACTCATATCACTGTTGTCTTCAGTGGTCACCTGTTCTTCGGGCAGCCATTCATCCAAAACCATCCAATCGTTGTCTTTGCCGTCCATTTGATTCATTGGTCTCTCGGTTTCGTTGTCTTCAGAGGACATAGTCTTCAGATAATTGTCATTAAAATCAATGAAAATATTTGTTTAAATGATAATTAAATTTCTCTGAAATACAGTCATCAGTGAAATGAAAGCAAACGTTGTTTTGATTGTTTGATAAAAATACAAAACTTTGAAACAAATTCAGACTTTTTTTACACTTTAAGTGATTTTGAAATTTATTTTTACTGTAATTATCAGAAAATAATTGATTTCTTAAAGAGTTTTGTTTTGAAATGAAATTTTCAATTAATTTATTATAATTTAAGTCAAAGTGAGACCACTTTTGCACCACTTTTTGATCCATTGATTCACTATTGAGTCAACTTTTAATACATTGAAAACAATTTCAAAATATTCACTAAAATATTAAAAATTATTTCACTTTTATATCATTTTATTATTCATTGAGTAATGAATTCATTACTTCTTTTCAAATACTGTTTATATAAACTCCAAACTTAGGGATCGTTTCAATAGATTGGACCAAAAGTTTGAACAAAATTTCAATTAATTGTCAATAAATTTGATTTTGTTTTCAATCAATTGTTAATAAAATTAAAGTGAATATGAATTTTGTTTAAAATTATATTATCTTTACTTCAAAAATGACTTAAATATGAAATTATCTCATATTTTGTGCTCAATGTGTGGAAAGATAGCATAAAATAGTGCAGAATATTAGACATTGAATGAAAATTCTTGTGCCGTTTGTAGTGAGTAATGGAAATGTAGGATATTTTATGGATCAGTAGATTATACAGTGATTGTAAAGTATTATCGGTTTTTGCGAAAACAATTTCATAAATTTAATGTTTGTGAAAAACAAACTAGATCGCTTTGTCATTATTATTGATCCATATAGAAGCAGCAAGGCTATTTCACAATTTTCCACGTATTCATTAAAACTGGGAAAACATTTTCAATTGAAAACAACTTTTGAAATGTTTTTAAACATATTTTCATAAATATTTCGCAAAAATGTTGAAAACAAACTCAAAATTGGGTTTAATTTGAATTTCACGCAAAACTGAAACCCAGTCCTCATATACATTGAAAATAACTACAACTTTCAGTCAAATAAAAGAAAACATTAAATAATATTTACTTTATTTTAATATCCATTTCAAATACATAATAATATTTTTACTAAACTTTTGTTACATTTATTAATAATTTGTTTAAAAAATGGTTAATATATTAAGAAATATTCAATATTTCGATATTCAGTGCATATTCTCTGGAATTAAAGCTACGATTCATTCCATAAATAATTAAAATTTCAAATAACTTTCAAATCCTGAAACAAATTGCCATTAATTTGATTGAAAAACAAATCATTACTTGAATTACAATCAAAATGAAAAACAACTGTTCTTTCAGTCATAAAATGATAAATAAATTAAAAGTTTTGCGATATTTTAGTTTAATTCACATATTTATAGGAAAAATAGCTTTTCTTTTATAAATAAATACATAAAAAGGTTCGCATTTTTGGTAATCATTTCCCTAACGCTTACTATAACTACAAAAGCTATAAAAAACAAAATACTATATCAAAGGCTTTGGAAAAAAGATTTGTTGATCCCAACGAAGGATTCACTAATTGTTATACAATTTGTTTATGATTTTCATATGAATTGCGAAAAAACTTTCCCTCAAATCATAGTCATAGTCAGAAAACAACAGTAAAAATGACTAAAAATATCAAAAAAGACAAAAAAAACAAAAAATAAAATAAAATATTTGTTTTAAATTAGAAGTTATGGAAGAAATCATAAGATTATGTATAACTCGAAGAATAGGTGACAAAAACCAATGTTTAAGAAACGATAAAAACATCACAAAAACTGAAAGTTATGCTAAAAATGATTAAATAAGACATGAAATGGTTTTTTCACTAATTTGTATAAAAATTATAAGTTTTTTGTTGTTTTTGTTGCAAACGATTGCATAAATTATTATAAGATTTGCTAAGAATTAAAGTAATTATAAGAATCTTAAGTCATATCTAGTGTTAGATATCATATAAATAGATATTAAGAATCGATTCAATGATCTCTTTGTTGATGTAATTTAACATCTGTTGAATAGGCGAACCGTTTGCCGCACCCGTCCACCTGACAGACAAATGGTTTGTCACCCGTATGGCGTCTAATGTGCCTTCAAATGACATAGAGGTGAGCAAAACATTGCAAATCAAAGAAAGGGTCAATTAATACCTAATTATGTTTCCCCTGACTGTCGTCTTGTATTGACAGCATTTACAGCGCTATTAGAGTTCAAACAAATTGTGTTTACAATCGATTCAAAGCTAAAAGCACTCAAACATTACTCACGAATATCTGAACCCCGTTTTGCGTAACAGTGTCACTGAATTTGTCCGCATTCTCGGCACTTGTCTTTCCGTTATATGAATAGCTCTTCCAGGACTTGATGTGTTTGGTTCCGCCCTCGCTATTCGAGTCCTCCATATCCTCATCACTGTCTTCAAAATATTCCGGATTATCTGTTGAATGAATTTTCTTGTGTTCAACCAAATTCTCAAACGACGGAAAGCTTGCGTTACAGTAGTTATAATCACAAAGAAATTGATTCAATGTTTGATTGGTTTCAGAATATTCTTCTGAGACTAAACCGGAATTACTATAAAATGATGACAACATTATGTGGTTTTGTTGAATGTGTGAAATGATTGATGAGTTTAAGGCAGTTTCAAACCTACAGTCCGTTGCTTTGCAGACATATATTGTCTTATTGTCTCTCAATTCGGTGCCAATAAGTGTCTCAAAGTCTTCAATGCTATAAACGGCTGCTTTTTGTGGTAAAATTTGTTCCGGATTATCATCCGATTCCTCGTAACTGCCATTTGTGTCATAATTGCCATCCATTTCATTGTCATAACTGATAGACATTTGCATCAAATTGTTTTCATTGCTATCAGTGCTGTCATAGCTATGGTTTTGTTTGATATGCGAAACGACTTCTTCTCTCTTGTCGTCTGAAAACTCACATTCAGGCCACTGACAGAAGTACCCCCTGTCCTCGATCTCAGCAATCAATTTGTTTAAAACAATATCTTCACTTGAAATTTCATTTCCATTTCTTTTCTCACATTTTCTATACTTTTTAAAACTCAAGTCACGACGAGATCGGGAAACGGAAACGGTTTCCACAGCTTCGACCGGTTGTTCCTCTGCTACCGCTTCCTCTTCTTCTACTACCTCTTCTTCACATTCCTCCTCCTCTTCCACAACTTCTTCTTCATCGACACTTTGATTATCTATTCGTTCAAAGGATTCTTCAAAATCATTAGACATTTGACTCAATGTTTCGTTTGAATCAAAATTTCCGTTCAATTCTTCAAACTTGAACTAAAAGTGAATAACAATTAAAGCACTTCTAAAAACCCAATCAAATCCAATGACATACCTCTCCATTCATGAGCTGGTGTTCCCACATGTGTCTAACGAGAGTTGCCTGTGATTTGGACTGAAAGTTACCGCAATTGCACACAAACTTGAATCCATTGTCTGATTTCACTTTTGTGAAGAAGTTCTCATACTTTTTGAGACTATATATCCCTCTCTCGGTCTTCGATTCCATTATTTTCCGTATTTGACTGCTTGTGGACGCACTCCGACCCGACTTATGGACAAGAGTGTTGTTGCCGTTGGTTGCGATACTTGAAGTCTGAGGTTTGGTGTCTATTATCTCTGATTTAATCGTTGGTTCGTTCCCTGAATTCATTAGCGGTTGTAAACTCAAAGCGCTGTGAGTTTTTCGATGTCTGTAGAGGTCTGTCTCAGAGGCAAACCGTTCTGGACATCCGGGGACATCGCACTCAAAATCAATACCAGTGTGGCCCCAGAGGTGTCGAACCAATGAAACCTAAAATCAAATGTGTTTTGAATGAAATCAAAACAAAATTTTGATAAATAATTGATAATTACTTGAGATCTGGAGGAAAAGCCGCAAACAATGCACTTATAAGACACCGTTCCCTCAGATATCTTAACCTTCTTATAGTATTTATCATAATTTTTAAGTGAATAGAGACCAGAGTTGTTGCGATCGGAACCAAAACTGCGTTTAAAACCACTCTTTGATTGTTTGAGAGCATTGTTCTCAGCCTTGAGGCTATCAGTGCTGGAAATGCTTTCATCCAAAAGACTGAATGAATTGTTTGCATAATTGTTATCAATGTTTTGTTGAAACGGAAGAATTTGAAGTGAATTTTGGTTTGCATTCAAATTGTGATCAACTCTTTTGTGTTTTGAAAGCGAAGACTCGTTGTCGAACTGAGCGCTGCATAGTTTGCATTCATAGGTTTGGATGCCTTTGTGTAGATATATGTGTTCACTCAGATCCGAGGCCGAAGTGGTCTGGAATTGTCCGCATTTGCAGTCATATAGCACTTGATTATTGAATAAAGATTTTGTGAAATATTGACTCAAATGACTCAAAGAAGTCGAGGATTTCATTGCATTTATGTCGTTATTCGGTGAACAGTTGTCGTCAGTGAGAGCACCGATAGTTTGCGAAAATGTTAATAAATTTGATTCGTTTCGACCAGAATTGCCGCCAATTTCTGAAGCATCGGAACTGTTTTGTTCATTCTTTGGGGAAACGGAGCTATAGTTGTGGTCATTCTTCTTATGTCTATAAAGACTGTTCTCGTTATCAAACTTTGTATTACAACCGTTGACATCGCACTCGAAGGACGCCATTCCGATGTGATTCCATATATGCCTTACGAGTGTGATCTGGCTTTTGGTCGTAAACTGATTGCAATTGCATTTGAAGTGGACTTCAGAACCGATTTTCTCTTTAGTGAAGAGATCGGAGTAATGCTTAAGAGAGTAGAGGCCACCAGTCGATTGCCGGAGACTAGCGTTGGCCTCCATTTCCGGGTCGGAGTCAAAAGGTTTTGCACAGATTTCAAAGGGATTATCGTTTGAGTCGTCGGCTTTGGCCATAACTGACTGCGGGTCCAGTTCTATGATCTCAATCAACGGCTGGTCAACACCCGAACTGTTACTCATATTGTTGTCAAACTCAGGACTTTGAGGACCAATATTGTGATTATTATTACTAGAATTGCCATTATTTTTAGGCGCAGTGTAGGGACAGACGTGTTGGTTGTGTACATGTCTGTGAATTGATCCCGAATTGTTAGTAACAAAGTCACAACCTGGCCATTTGCCTGAATCAATGGTATCAACAATTGGGTTAAAAGATCACTCAATTAGTGCTGAAAGCAGTGATAACTCACATCCGAAGACATAGTAGTCGTTATCCTTTTCCCGGAAGTAATACTTCTTTACGTTTTTATTGCCGCAGATATTGTTCGGGTCTTTCATTTTCATGGGATCTATACCTGAAGTAATCAAATGGTTGGCAATCAATGTCTTAATAATGACAACAATGAGTGCAAAACCTACCGAAACCGCAGCTGTGGTTCTGTGTGTGAGAGACCAGTGATTCGGGTCTTTTGAATGTCTTCCCACATCCCGGGACATCACATCTCAGCTCTTTGATGCCGATGTGCGCCAAATGTATGTGTCGTGCGATGTGT
>JAQGAT010000637.1:0-25848 GCA_034687845.1 Pantelozetes paolii | reverse complement strand
GCACACACACATACACACATACATACAAAACGATCAAACTATATATTTCAGTTCCTTCGGAAAACTGAAATTAAAAATAAATATGACATACCTGGCTATATTTTACCTTGCTACTATTGAATTATTCCAGAAAGTAATTATAAAATATTATAAAAGAGTTGAATCACTGGTTAAAAGTTTGACTCAATTTCTATATCTCTATATTTGTCTCTATATTTGGGTTTAATTATTAGTTTTAAAAGTGTTTTAAATAAATTAAAAATAAATTTTTTTTTTCTGTTTTTAATTTTTATTTCATTTCTTTTGTTCTGAAATTTCAGTGAATTTTAATTAAATTACAAATTGAAGTGAAAACAGAAATCTTAACACAAATTCAAATTTTTATAAAATTTCAATATTTCTGAGGATAACTGTGCGATGAATAATAAGGCTCGTCATAAGTGGTCGGGTATTCTGTTTTTGGCTCATATGAGGGGTATTTTGATGGCATTGAGGGCATATATGAGGCACTGTAGGTCTGCTTCGGGTAATCGGAATAGGTTTGGGGCGGATATGCTTTGGATGAATAACTATACTCTGGCTGATAGGGATCGGGTTTCTCCACAGGAATCCGATAAGCATATGACTGCTTTGGCATCGGATAACTGTATGGATCGGGCTTTTTGTACTGATAGTAGTCATCAATCGGGTACATAACAGACGGGTGAGGACTGGGAGGCGAGTGACTCATTTTGTATACCTTTTTGTTTGGTTTATATTTCATATATTCCATAGGATATGATGGCATAGCATAGGCTGAAGGGTTGGGCTTTGGTTTATATGAATCATAGTTTGGTGGCGAAGCGCTATATCCATAACTGGAGGCCGGGTATGTGTTGGATGGAGAATAAGATTTGGGGTAATAGTAGGGTTCAGACGGCGGATACGTTGGCTTTTTTGGCGAACTTTTGTAATAGTGAGGCATATATTCACTTTTAGGCGTTTCGTGTGCCGGATAGGGATGACTGATGTACTCTAGTTGTGGCTGAGGTTCATAACTGTAGGGCTCGTATGACGGCTTGTGATAACCAGTCTCTAACGATAACAAATCATTTTCACTGCTTTTCGTTGAGTAAACAAACGGTAAAATCAAAAGTAAGAGAAAAATCTGAAAAATAATTTAATTGTGATTTCATTTTTCAATTCATATAAAAGTTTACCATTTCTTCAAATAAATTTAAAAAAAACTAAGTATTGATTGAATGAAAACTTTTTACAACAAAAGTGATGATGAGATCTGAGTCTCTCTAAAACAACACAATTAAGAGAAACTCTCATTAAGTGATCGACTATTTATATGAATGAAAATAAAGGATTGCATCAAAAGGTAAGCAAAAGTCAAATCAAATCTCAAGACTCGCCCCAAACACTAAACACTAATCAAAACCTCTTAAGCAAAACCTCTTGTATTACTTTTGTAACAATTTTAGACAAGTTTTCATTTACTTTCGCTTTTCTATTGTTTGTTTGCAATGTATTTATAGATAATTATATTCAATATAGAGTTTGACTTCAATTAAAAATTTGTTTTTTATCTCTTATCTGACATTTTTTGATAAGTGATTGTCAGAAATCAATTCAAATTACTTAATGACTCAAATCTTCAGACAGTTTTTCAAATATTCTAATATGTTCTTGATTACTTTTTACAAGTTATAAACTTGTTGAGCAAATAAATCATTTTTTTCATTTATCAATAGTTTTAAAAAAAATTGCAAAACATTTTTAATTTGTTATTTTATTAATAATTTTGAAAACATATTATTTGATGAGAATTAAGGGGTATTTTTCAATAATTCTGTTTATTATTTAAAAGGATTTAATATTTTAATCAATATTTCATAACAAATATTAATCAATAATTGATTAAAAGATAACATTATTTTCATTGATTTACAAAATTGTTTTTATTTTCGGACTTTTTATTTGTTTTTCATTGAAAATGTTTAAAATTATTATTTCAATCAATTTTCACAAATCACATGCAAATAGTGTTTATTTAACTAATAATATGAAAAGAGAGCAAAATTAACATTAAATAAATTGAATTGAATTGATCTCCACTTCCATACACTTCCCACACCTGATCGTTGACCTACTCTTTGAGACAAACGGATGTTGAGATCAAATTAAGAAAATATTTTTATTTAAACTTTTGATAATTTTTTTCAACAAATTAGTTTTGATTACGACTGAAGTCTCTGTACTTTTTATCTGTACGGAAACATTCATTGTATTGAGTATTGAGTGACCGACTGAAAGGGTATTTCCATAGATATGACACAAAATTGCATTTTCAGACAAATCTATCAACAAATCTGAAACAAAAGGCCTTTTATGAAAGTGATGTGAAATATCGTTGATTTCATTGAAATTTATTTAATTTGCATAAAAATACTCAAAATTTTGAAAATAATTGATAAATTATTTTGTAATTTAGTGCCTGAACAGGGGTTTAAATAAAACTGTAGTAAGTCTTACACCCTTGAGATTCCTTTAAGTTTTGAGATATACTTGAAATTACAATATAAGGAGAAAATTATTTATTTTTAGACAATTTTATGAATAAATTCAATGAATAAATAGTTTAAATGAAAAACAAATGAAAATTTAATGAATAATTGAATGGAAAGGTAGTTTTGTTTTCAGAAATAATTAATTTAATATTTATTTATTGTATTAATTGTTTTGATTTTAATTATTTAATGCGAAAACTAATCGTAAATTTGACACAAATTATGAAATTTCGTGACAATTAGTCTAAAATTTTTTATTTATTAATTGTTTATTACAATTGAAATACAATTAAATGAGTGAAGCATTTGATAAATAATTTTTTAGGTCTTCTATTCATTTGATATCAAAAGCGGAAATATATTGAAAACTAAATCTGTTATACAATTATATCCATTGAATAATAAACAGTGAAATCAGTTTTCATTAGATTTTTTGCTTTTTTGTCATATTATTCAATATTTTATCAAAAACTCAGCGAAAAATAAGTTTCAAATCAATAAAATTAGAGATAAATTACTAATTAATACAAAATTATATTATATTTTCATAAAAATATTGAAATGAATTTCAATTTATTTTCAATTCACTAATTATTACTGATTCTGAAAACAGTAGTGGATATCCGTGTATACACCTGTCCACTCGGTATTTATGGCACTCAATAGTGTAATAATGTGTTGGAAATGACACTGAGCTTCAAATAGTTGTTACTCTTAAGTTTGAAATGCAATTCTCATGAGATATCATTTGAATCCTAAGTAATGGCCCCAAAGAAAGACATTTCAAATACAATAATAGCTGTCATTAAATCTCATTAACAATAAAATCATTTATTTTCTGTCAAAAAATCCCAAAAATTTATTTTTGATGCAATTGTTTACTAAAAATATATCACAGATTCAAAGATTGGGGATTTTTTTGTAACCAATACTTAAGACTCTTAAATACATCCCATTGTTATTAGTGTTGACCATAACTACTGATCTCGAGTACAGACAAAATTGTAGTGTTCTTTGGCACAGCTCTGGCACTCGACTTCACAGCAGAATTTGAATTTGCAATTACAGGACATTATTATTCGTTTTCTCTCTCTTTTGATTTGATGTCCACATTGTGTGCAAAGTTTACGACAACTTCTTTTCTCTTCTTTAGTCACATCTCTGGCCCTCCTTTGTGAACAATATCGGCCTAAAGTGCCGTTTGAGCCGAGGGTAGTGTTGGCCACGCAATAGTCCGGGGAGTCTTCAGAGAAGGCAAGTCTACTCTTAGGCAAAGCGAGCTTTGATTTTCTGAGAACATCGTTGACAATAGGATTGTTATAATTGCTGTCAATTTTGATGGCTTTCCTGTAGGCCCTCTTCAAGTAGTCGCCCACCTCTTGGAACTCATTGATTCTTAACCAACAGGTCTGTAGAGAGCAGGAACCGCTCACTCCATGACATTTACATGTCTTTATCATTGTTTCTTTGACTGCCTATCAAAACGTTTTATTAGTTTTCAAATATTTTGCATAACTTTTTAAACAAACTATAAATTTATTGACTTTTATATGAGGGATGACCAAAGGGGTCAACAATAGAATCGATATAATCAGTAATATTGCAAATATTTTGACAAAATATTAAAGTAATTATAAATTTGAAACACATTTTGTTGAGAAATAAATAAATCCTTTGTGAAGAAACACAAGAAACCCTTAACCCTAACCCACAATTAAAAGCTCTGATCATTCCTACTCTTTGAGCACAAGTACTCGACTTTAATTGAATTTTTAATACAATTTTGAAAATACTTGAAATGTGTTAACAAATTAAAAAATGATTTGAGACTTACATGTCGTCCGACTTCATGATTGTGTAATCTAACGATGGCTTTGGAGTCGTGACCCGATTCCCGCTCATCTAAATAAGTGATGGCTATTCTTGAGCCCAATTCTGTGTTATCACTACAACCGCCCCAAACAAAGCCGTTTTTGGCAGACTCTTCGCGTTTGTTCTTTTGGGAAATGCATTTGCAATCATCTAACTGTCCTAAACTGCAATTTCGTGTCACTGTGTGCACAATACCGGCGCTGATTATTGCCTGGACAAATGCTATTTCTCTATTGGCTAAGCAATTATGAAAAATATATTTAATAACAAACATTTAATTGTTATCTTGGACTCAATACCGGGTAAACTGTTTTGAAAAACGTCCGCAAATATCATCTCAGGACACGACCAGCGCTCAAATGAAAACTGCCTTGCACACTCATCTGAATAGTTCAATATAACTTCACTTAGATTTTACACACAATACAAATTATAAAACTTTATTACTTAATCCTTTTTGAGCACCGATAGCAACAGTGTCGGTGTGGGTGAGAGTGGCCTGGGATTAAATAATTGAATCAAATATATGATAATTTATGCAAAACTTATTTTTTTACTTGACTTCCGGCCAAAAGTAGATTTCCGATTGACCTGAAAATAAATTAATGTTTAGTTAAACTGAAGAACCGTTTGAATGATTGATTGATACCATCCGTCGAGTGTCGACACAAACGATGAGATAAACAAAATACAAATTTTATGTTTCATAACCTCTTGTTTGCAGTTATTGTCACCGAAAATGTTGTCAATTGTTGTGAACTATGTTTTCAACAACTTTATTGAAATGACTGTCACTTTGGGTCAGATCTATAGCAGTGTCAGAACGGGTGCCAAATAAGCCGAACCATCGTTTAGAGCGCATATAACAGTCGGTTAGCAGTGATTGAAAACACTTTTGTTGTAATTGTCTCGTCGTTCACATCAATAGAGCCACAGATTATATGCCGTCTCTGCTGAGTATAATCATCCCAAAGGGGTATTAGTCGTCAAGCAAAGGGGTATTAGTGCTGAACCAAGGAGTGGTCCCATTGTTTAAGAAGTCCGCTATTTATTAGTCAAACAAAGTAATAGCCTTTTAATCGATACTCTATTCCATGTGGTATTGGTTGACAATTAATTAGACTATCAGTGCTATAGTTCACACATTTTATTGATTAAAAAGTTTCACTCAATTTAGTCCTTAATTAATGGATGTCTGCACTGAGTGTCGACTCAAATGTCTGAACCGATAATCAATTCAATGAAAAAAGTATTTTTGGACTAAAATTGTATTCAATATCTCATTTGCAAAGAATTCTATTCAGTATTGAAATGAGAGGCGAAACTCACAAAAGTATTTAATCCTCGAAAAGATCGCTTTAAAGACTTTAAGTCCTTGTGCTATACCAGTGGTATACCTGTCCACTATTGTGGAATATTAAGCACAGTCTCACTCAAAAATAGTCATTCAATTCATTCATCAAAACATTTCTCTTTAGAAAATCTCTTTGAGAAAACTCTACACAAACTGATTGTAACACTAATCGCAGGCTTTCTCTCAAGAGTTTGAAAACTTAATTAAAAACATCAAAAAAGTGACGAAAAAAATACAAAAAACATTTCAAACATCAATATTAAGAATAATTTACTGAATATTTGTGTTTATATTACATTAAAGAGTATTTTGATTACAATTAAACAAATAATTTAATAATAAATGTCTTTTTGAATACAAATTAAATGACAAAAAGATTTAACATTTCTTATATTAATTCTTATATTTCATTCATTTGTCATAACTTTCAGTCAATTTTAAAATCCTATTAAAAAATTATGGATTCAATGGAAAACTTCTGATAAATATTTGAATAGATTTTTAATAAAGTGTTGAAAAGCAATGAAATTGTAATAAATTAAAAGCAATTGAAAAACAACTAATAGGACTCAAGAGCTCAGTTGTACGGACCGTACGGACCCTTCTCTCCCACATCACCGGTCCTTAGCTTTCTTTGACGAATCATATTCGGAGACACAGTCTTCCTATCGTAAGCCCAACCAATCCATGCCATCGCGTCTATGAAACAAGTGGTCAGATTGTACTTCGGGCCCAACTCTGAGGTCGCATAATCCCAGGGAAAGGTGTGGTGATAGTTGTGAAAGCCTTCGCCGATCGCACCGATAATTGTGAATGAATTCTCCGCAGGGTTTATGTGTTTGTCATACGGTTTGCGGCCCCAGAAGTGGGCGGCGGAGTTCACCAGCCATGTCATGTTGAGGGTCCAACAGTATCTCATTATAAAACAGATAAAGTATGCATTGAAATGGCTCTCATTCCACAACAGCACCGGTAGGACAGTCGGCAATCCGACACAAAACACCGCAACCAATGGCAGATAAAATCTAAACAATAATTGATTTCAAATTAAAATTCATTTCAAAACTGATTTATGAATTGCTTTACTGTCTCTGGAATCGGACGATCGGGTCCTGCAATAGGTCTTCACAACTGAGTTGTTTTCCCTTTTCGATGACATCCGGGTGTTTGCGGCACAAAAGCCAACCACAATGAGCGAAGAAGAAACCTCTGGTGGCGTTGTGGGGATCGGCGTCTGTTTCCGAGTACTTGTGGTGAACCCTATGGTCACGACTCCACTCATAGATTGAGTTCTGGTTTTCGGGTTTGGATTAAAATTTAATTAAAAACTCGAAACAAAACAAACAATTAATGCAAACAAACCTCAAAAGCAATTGTATTGAACACACATAGGATGACCCTTAGGGGCCATTTGGCTCTGTATGCCCTATGCGACCACAGTCTGTGCGCACCGGCAGTAATGCCTAATCCAGATATGATGTAAAGAAAGACAGCGAAAGCGGTTGTTTGCCATTTAGCTGTTGTGCAGCACAGGTAGAGTCCATATAACGCCGACAAATGAAGGCCAGACATGAGGACAACATTCCTCCAAACGATTTCCATCTTATACTCAGATCTGGGTTTGAGTCCATCGGTTGAGATGTCTTTGATTTCCGGTTCAACCGGTGATTGAATATTAGGTGCCATTCCTTCGTCTTTTCGTCCCTTTCTGTCCAAACGATTGAATAAAACTTCAATTTTTATATAAAAACAGTTTTTCACTCAAAAAACAAATAATAATTGCTTTTTGTATTCAAAAATAGTTTTTAACAAACATTTCGGAAATTATTTGAAATCTCGCGACAAATGACAGCAATTTTGTGGCAATTCAGGGGTTTTTACACAAAAATATCAATTCAAGTGAAAAGCTATTGAATTGACAAACAATGATAAGGAAAGCAATAAAAACCCATTTTTTGAGTGATATTTAAGACAAAATATTTTATTACAAAAATATGCAATAATTGAAGAAATGATTGAAAAACTGTAAAAATAAGCAAATTTTGTGCAAAAAGACTGAATTTAAGCCAAAAATAGGATTCAAATGAATGAATGGTTTGATTGATATTTAATATCAAAAACTAATTAACAATTAATTGATTGAAAATTGAGTTAAACTTAAAACACAAACAAATAATTAAAAAAAAACACATTTTGAAAATCAAATGTCAATTGAATTGAAAGAAAAGATACAAAAAATTATTGTAAAATAAATGTCAAATAAAATGACAGAAAAATACAAAACAAATGAAAATAAAATAAAATAAATGCAAAAAACAATTGAATAATAATTACCAGAAATTAATGTATATTTTGGCCAATAATTAGTCAAACGTTTAGTCAATTAAATGACAAAAATTTTAAATTAATTTTCAAATGAAATAATAATTTAATGAAACAATCATTGAATGAATGACTGAATCACTGAATGAATAGCTTTTATAAATCAATTGGTTTTCAGAGATCACAGACTCTGTTATGCAATGATGAGAGCAGACGCTATCAGAGCATACATTCTGTGCTACTCATAAACACCAGTACTTCTGGCACTCAGTTTTGGACCCCTTTTATAGTGACTCACATTTGACTCCCATTTGACTGACATTTGATTACAAATTTAATAATTTGTTTAGTTTTCACTCAATTGTCACTCAATTTGACAATTAATTGCATTTTCTTACAAACAATTGAATGAAAAGCAATGAAAATATGATAATTGATTGAAAGCTGTTTGAATTGACCTTCAATTCATTTCACACCTAAAACACGTTACGTTATATTGTGTTGTGGTGTAGATGTGGTGCGACTCTGGTGTTATATCATGTGATTTAACACGTTATGAGTGAATGCATAGCCTCTGCACTGCACTGACACGTACTGATAGGACAGTGCTATCAGTGCTGAGGCTAACGGTTCACTCGTTTCTCACTTCACTCTCTCTCCCAATGTCTTACTGTGTAACACAGCGTTGGGTTCAAAGTCGGGGGAAGTTATCACTGCTTGTGATGATTGACAGCAGTATTGCATTCAAATGAGTACTCATTACAAGTGAAACACATTTGCGATTCAAATGTGAATTAAAATTAAAATTCAATTATTTATTGAAAGAAAATATTTTATAATAACTATAGTATTGAAAATCAATTTATCCAACGATCCCTTCATTAATAGATAAAAAAGCGGTAGTTATTATGTTTAGAGCGATATATGATATCGACATGAGATACACAAATGTACTGTTCATACCCATGTGTACTGGTCATACCCAGGGTCTAGTTATGCGATGGTACCAACAATTTTATAAACTGATCTCAAACTCAAACAATAATTGCATTAAAAATTTGAATTTAAAGTTTATATAAGTTTCCGAATTTAACGGGAATTCCCATTAAGACAATGAGTAAACTAACCCACCTCCTTTACCTCCTTTACCTCCTATACAGTACCACCAGTGCCACCAAATCTACGTTAAGAGTCTATTTTGGGTTTAATTGTTGTAATGATTGCTATTAATCAAAGTTATTCACAATTTGATGACAATTTGTAACCTTTTTTCCGTTTTTATTGATAAGTCATTGAAATTCAGTGATAATTAAAATAAAATTTTATTTTATATTATATTATATTCTTTTCCTTCAAAATTCAAACTCAGGCCTAATATTTAGCAAATGTATGGAAAGGACTAAAAGTTGTTATCAATAAATAAATTTGAATCAATAGTTTATTAATAGTTTTCATACTTTAGTCTTTCATTCGCACTGTACTCTGGATTTTGGATTATTTCCTATAAATAAAAAATATGTTTTGACACAAACATGAAATCAATGTTTTCATAATTAAACTCAGAATCGATTCAAAGTCTAGACTTGAAATGTTATCATTGATTAATCAATGAATAAGCATCCAGGACATTTAAATCCGACTTTAAAACATATAAAGTATTATTCATAACAACATTACATGCATTGATGTAATGGTTATCTAATGTTAAGCAAACCTTCAAACATTTAATATCAAGTTTTGAACAGAAAATTCAATTTCTGATTCATTAATCGTTTGAGAACTCGAGTACTGAATATCTGTATCAATAAAACAATGATTGGATTGAATGCCAAATATTTTAATGACTTTTAATATTACAAAACATTTTTACGAAATATAAATTCATTGAAAATAAGACTACAATTAAAAAGCATTTGAAGTGACTTTCAGTTTTCTCTCGTCAATGAATTTTTGGGACAACTTTTTCAAATCATATGCCTGTCCTATGAAAGCCATGCAATCAATGAAGAAAGTGGTCAGGTTCAGTTTCCAGCCGTCCTCGGAGGTTGAGTAGTCAAAAGGGAACTCGTGGTGATAGTTATGAAACCCTGAATACAAGCAATCAATTCAATGATAATATAAATTTCAATCAATGGATGCAAACCTTCGCCAAAAGCACCGAAAGAAACGAAAAGGTTTTCTCGCGGCTCTATTCGGGGGTTATATCTATTAAAGGATAAAATTACTGAAATATCAGACGATTTATAGACAAAAAAAAGTACTTACGGTTTATCTCCAAACATATGAGCGGCGGAGTTGACAAACCAAGTGCTGAAATTCAATAATGAAATTTGAGTTATAAATTGTGTTTAAAAATAGATTAAATTAAATACCAGTGCAAAGCAGTGCAGTATCTCCAGAGCACAGCAACAAAGAAGGCATTGATATAATTTTCGGACCAAAAGTAAACCGGGATAAGTGTCGGCAAAATAAAACAGAATAAGAGGTAAAAGAAGGGATAATATCTGTGAAACGAGAAATCATTTGTTATTAAATAAAAAATAAATTTTGTTTTCAATTACTTCTTCTGAATTCTGACGACCGGGTCATTCAGTAGATCAGAGCAGTCCAATCCCTTTCCTTTAATAATAACATCCGGGTGCTTTCTGGTCAGAAGCCAACCTACGTGTGCGAAAAAGAAGCCGCGCTTTGAGTTGTGTGGATCGGCATCTGTTTCACTGTACTTGTGGTGAACTCTATGGTCTCGACACCACTCGTGAAGATTGTTCTGAATTATTATCAATAGTTTGTATTTAACGACTGATTCAGTGATAGATAACTTTAATATGATTACCTGTCCAGCAATACAGTGACAAATGCAGAGGAATATACGCAATGGAAGTCTCGCTTTGTATGAACGGTGTGACCACAACCTGTGGGCACCAGCAGTCACTCCAAGACCTAAAAGAGTACACAGAGTTTAGTAAACAGTGTTTTTTGTTATTCAACTCTTATTTTCATACCCCCGGCCAGTCCATACCAATAACCTAGATAATAATATTTGAATATTTTTTATGAGTTTTTTAATCAAGTTTAGAGTATTTCACATAAAAATACAAAATATCATTCAAACGCTTAAAAATCAAGTCATTTATCAAATCATATCTGAAAGACATTATAAGTATTGGAAAAGATATGAAATTTATGTATAAATTGAGAAATTAGTGTAATTTTCTAACATTTGATTTGAAATGAAATGTGTTTTACATTTCACTGATACTATTATTTGATATAAAAACTGATTTAATGATGCATTTAATCGCTTCTATGACATAGTTTTGACAAAAATTTTGTTAATTAAAAAAAGTTATCACAAATTTTCAGATTAAAGAAATGTAAGACATATGACATATGACAACAAACTTTTTGTTAATATTATTAAAATATTGTTTAAATTTTTTAATTAAATTTAAGTTTAAATTTTAACCCATTTTTTAAATTTAAGGTCAAATTATCAGAAAAAATATTTCAAATGAATTGAAAATTATGTTATTTTTTAAGATTAGGGGGTTTTATGAGAAAATATATACTTGTGATAAACTACAACCAGGGTGACTTCTGACAAGGATACGATTCTAGGCTAGAATTCACACCAGAGTTTGTTCACATGAACCCACTGGCGCTCACTTTTGAATTGATTTATCACTAAACGTATATTCTTTAGGAATAGTTCTCACATTTCTTCCAAAAGGATATGAATTATTGAAAGTATTTTATATTTAATGGTATTTAAAATTCAATTCATATCAAAGTCAGAGCTGAAAAGCCGTTAGAGATTTAACCAAGGATATTTATTAAATACAGAGGAAAACAAAATATCAATTGAAAGCTTACCGAAAATCCAAGTAAACCAACACTTGTTTACAACACAGACGTAATAACTATACAAATATATGATATGAAGAGTGAAGAAGAGAATGACATTTCTCCAAACAATTGTCTGTCCACTGGTGTTATAAATATAGCGTACTTTTTGCTTATCATAAGATTTGATGACAAACGATCCAGAGCTCTGATTGTCGTCACTTTTGGAAACTTTATTAAATCCAGTCTTTGAAGCACTGATAACATTGTTATTATTGATCTCTTTTAGTCCATCTTCAGAGTGAAAACTGGATGTGATTTGTGGTGAAAACGGAGCCATATTTCACTCAAAATCAATAAATTTGACAAAAATTGTAATCAAAACTAAACCGAAAACTTTTGAAACACTTATTATAAGAAACAAGTGTTGAATGAATAAGTTTTTGAATAAACCTATTGAACCGAAAGTATTGTTAGGAAATGATATTATATAGTATACACTGAACGCTCTGTCTCTCAGCACAAGAACTCAATTGATATAAAAATGAATTTTTATAACTACAAGACTTTGAGTTCATTAGCCATCAAAAGTTAAAAACTCATTGAAAACATTACTTTTATTTATACCTAAAGTCATAAGAAGTGAAACACTTAAATGATTTGCAAAATAGTATCGATGGTTCAGACAAAACAAGAACAGTTGGGGAGGATTTCACACTTGTATGAGTGTATGAGTGCTCAAACATTCCTCTCAATTGAGGCCAAAATATTAAACCAAAACTTCTTTAGGAAATTTCCAAATAAAATAAAAGTTTAGGTCTTTTATGCCTAAATGTTGTCCTCAAATGAAAAATAGGATACTATTTGGTGATCACATTGTCTTCACTACTCTTAACAGTCTATTATTGTCTCTATTTTTAAAACAAGGTTTGAGTGACGGCTCAACACAACAGTAACTGTTGTTATTCTTTGTACTCAAACATTGTATGCCTTTTTCAATGATTAAAATTATTTTATTTAAATTTTGGTCTAATCTTGAGATTTGTGTTATATTTGCAAAGTATTTACAGTTTTTATGTAAACAATAATTGAATTAATAGACAAAAGCACTGGTATTATACATATCGACCCGTTTCGCCACAATTATTATAAGGAAATCATATTTTCATAATAAATTGTCAAATGATTGCAAGCATTAGATAATATTCAATACATTAACCCTCATATGAATACCAGGCCTCCTATGACTGAGGACTTTCCTCATGACAGCACTGAACCAATTGAATGGTTTAATCGTTTCGCTAATTAATCACTAGATTTACACATGAATTCACTTTTCTGTCACGAAATGAATATTCTTTTAGATATTTGTGTTTTGTTTTAATTAAATGAAAGTATTTTTGAGTTTTACAACTCATTTAAGGCAAAGGTTTTAAAATAAACAAATCATTTGTAAAATTAGTTCAACTATTATGTTGAGTGAAATAATCAATTCCTGGCCCAGAAGTAAATGAAATAATTAAGATTGCTCATTTTTTAGTCAACTGTAAAAGTATACAATTTTTCAATATTTAAATGCAATTAATTTTATATTTAATTCAAACGTGAAATAAAGGGAAAAATATTTACAAAAACCAAAAAGAGATTAAAAGATGTAAATGAAATATATCTTGAATTTTGTTTGGGAAACAACTGTTAGTCTAGTATTTAAAGCCCTAAGCGATGGGTTTGAAGGGTTTGTATCAATCAGGGAAGAAATTTCCAAAATTATTTCGTTGTCACAAATAACAGGGGGTTTACGTCACGTCATTTCAAATACTCTTTATTTCTAAATATTCAATCAATTTATAAATAGTTTAGTAGTTTTCAAACACATTATAATTACTTTCAAAAAATTCAGTCTAAAAGTAGACCATATTTTAGCGAAGGGTGTGTAGTGTGTGGACGGGTAGGTGTTATTTGAATTTGATTTTTTAAATGTCTATTCATTCTGATTATAAAATTTAATTATTTATATATATATTTCAGTTAACCATTCAATGACACAAACATTTTGTATTGAATGCAAATATAGATGAATCACATCATTCAGACCAACATTTGTCTCAATTTAATGACTATTTATTATTTATTTTTAAAAATCAGAGCAAAGGATGTGAAATAAAAAAATAGGTTATTATTAATGAATATTTTGTGAAATCAATAAAATTATAAATAATTTTCAATCAATAAAACGATTCAAAAATAATTTCAATTTGTACATTGAGTTGACCAAAGGTTTTAAGAGGTCATCGATTTCTTAATACCTGTTTTTAACCCTTTTTAGAAAATCTTAATCTTTTTGTTTTCGTCTAAATTATAACCCCTTCCGCACACCAGAAGTGTTCAACAGTTCCTGAAGTTATTGTTTTAAACTCAAATAACTTATTATATGAATACGTTTTTGTGATAATTAATGAGTAGAGTATATAAAGTGATATATGAAAAGCATTTCAGTGATAGAAGATGTGAATCCCTATTATCGTGTGTTGACCAGATATGTATTGAGGGTCATTTTGTCAAACTTCGTTGTAACTATATTTATCTATTCAGGGGTTCATAACTAATTCAGCTTTTCATTAATATTTGTAATTTTTCTTCAAATTTAACATAATTTTCAAGAAATTAAATGAAATATCAAAATCAATCACAACTTGATTCACAAGTGATGTATTGATGTCACCATTCACTGATCAAAATTACTTATTATGTCAGAGAATTTGAATAAATGTTTTAATTGTACTATCTACTTTTTAATTTTAGGCTAATTTAATGGAGTTTTTGTAAATATTTTAGTAACAAAATATTTTACCCCTTTTTGCTTAACTATTGTCACTCTAAGGGGGCCTTATTATCATTTATTAATAGAGTCAAAAGTTTTACATTAATAAAAATGATTAACAATATATCTTCTGTTGATAAACTATTTTGTTAAATGATTGAGGGTGATATACAAATTATGTTGCTTAAAATTCTATGCTCCCCAACATTTTATCTTCCATTGGTTTAAACTTTAAAGAGAGTGAAAGAATTAAGTTTCACTTTTTAAATACCCCTTAAAATAGCATCTGATACTCAATATGGGTGAACACTGGGTATCAGTCAATATGGGTCTACAATATGGGTTTATCAGACATTATACACAGTGTAGGAGACCATCACTTCGTCGAATGTCGTTCCATCAAAACACATATCGAATCAATTATAACAAGTTCTAAATCTATTTATATAGATTTAATATCATATTTAAGCATGCATATTTGAACATGTATATTTAAGCATATTTGTATTCACAATAAATATATATTAGGTGTTTATGTATCAACTATTGCTAGAGAACTGACATTCAATGATATCGATGAAATGATTTGCGATGATATGATTGCGAGCGCATCGCTTGAATCCCTACAATCCCTCCCACTTTACAAATAAGATATGATATTAAAGCCAATTCCCAATTCATGGCCAAAGTGTTGGGATGAATGAAAACAAGTTCAATATTTCATTGCTATAGTGCAGCACAAACTGCTCATAACTTGAAGGCCACTAATCTCTCTCACTGTTAATAAAGTTGAAGGAATTTTATTCAATATTATAACAAGTGATTCAATATTTCAGTGTTTTCTTGTGTTTAGGAATATTCCAAAAGCTGTTCAGTCTTTCGTCACATAAGTCGGACATAACATCACAAATGTTTGAAACACTTCAAACCAAAGACTAATTGTTTTAAAAGAGAGGAAAACTGTTTTTTATTATGAAATTTATTTCAACTTTTATTTTCATCTTTTATATCATTGTTTGTCAACCAATATATTCTCAGCGAACTCACTGTGGATATGATGTAAGACTTGAAAACTTATTTTACGTTATATACCCCTTAATCTTATGAACACATTACTAATAAAATATCGTTTTTTGCATCCATAGTCCTGTCCTAAAACTATTGACAACTTTTTGAATATACATATTGTATGTCACACTCATTTGGACACGGGTTGGGTCGAGACCTATGACTTCTATTACCACAGATGTGAGTATTTTATTCTCAGATTTCAGAGTAATCCTTAAATTGTCTCCAAATTTAGATATGTTTAGGAAATAAGTAATGCTTTCAAACATATTCTTCAAAACAAATGTTCAAATCTCAGTGTTGTTTGCAAATTGCAAAGCAAACCAGAAATAGAGCTTTTGATGCAAAACCAAAACCCAATACAACATAAAAACCCAATTATTTAACGCTTATCTCAAAATTATATCTCGTTTTTACATAAAATTATTTCCTATTTGTGTGATATTGAAAATCAAATCTAATTTAGGGAAAGCTTTACATATTATTAAAAAGGAGTCAAATATTATTATCAAAATTATTCTCAACACGTGTTTATCATAAGTGTTAATACATTTTTAGATTTAAATTGAGTTTTAAATGATTTTTTTCTGAATTCATATGAGTTTTAAAATTTTGAATAAAATTAAATGCAATTAATTATTGAAACAAAAAATTTGAGTTTTAATCATAAGATAAGATATTTTGAGATCAAAACTAATAAAAATTAAAAAAAAAACTTTGAGATTAAAAATATATATAATTTGAATGCAATTATAAAGTGGTTCTGAATATTGTGAAAAATAATTTGTAATTCATTTGACAAAAATATAAATGTAGTGAAAAAGTCACGCATTTTTACAATTTATAAAATTATTGTTTGATTTTCTTCATAATTACTCGCACTTTAAATACTAACAAAATCTTTAAGAGTATGACAACTGAGCCATAGGTTGAGGAAAAGCTGTTTTTCAGATGAATGGTGACTGATTGCTCAAGCAGAAATAATTCAATACAATTACCATTCCATATAAACTGTTAATCAATTTCATCATTAAATCGTTTCATTCATATCAAACAATGTCTTTAAAATAGATGTCCAAATGATATACGACTCTGTCATCCAAACCCTATCTCAAGCGCCAAATCGTAAGTTCATTGCAGTCGAGACGTCATTCTTCTCGCGTTGGTATAACCAGCAGAACCATACCATTAAGAACAGGGTTCATTGGTTGGTCCAAAGGGGTATTTCTTATATTTGTTATTTAATTTAAAAAACAAGAAAACATTGAAAATAATATCAAATTTTAGGTCAATTAGAGTTCATAAGCGGCGGTTGGAGTATGAATGATGAGGCAAATTCTCATTACATAGCAATGATTGACCAGATGACCCTGGGTCACAAGTGGCTCAATAGCACTTTCGGCGAATGTGGTATTCCGAGGATCGGGTGGCAAATCGATCCGTTCGGACACTCCAGAGAACAGTCGTCTATATTTGCTAATATGGGTTTTGATGGCATGTTTTTAGGTCGAGTTGATTACCAAGATAAATTATTGCGGGAAAGAACCAGAACTTTAGAGTTCATTTGGAAGTCCAGTCCAAGTCTAGGAAAGGGGGCCGATATGTTCACCGGAGTTCTGCCTAATGTTTATTGGCCTCCAAAGGGGTTTTGTTATGACGTTAATTGTTTTGACGAACAAATAACCCCTGAAAACGCTGAGAGAAAGGCCAAAGAGTTTATACGTCTGGCGAGGGATCAGGCCTTACAGTACGGAACAAACCATACCATTATAACAATGGGAATGGACTTCTACTACAGAAACGCCGATCTCTGGTATACAAATCTGGATCGACTTATGACTGCTATAAATGCACTTCAAGCCACGGAAAGGGTTAATATTGTATATTCAACCCCTTCTTGTTATTTGAAAGCATTGAATGGTATCAATAGGTCCTGGCCTATCAAGCTAGATGACTTTTTTCCCTACGCCGACGCCTGGAATGCCTACTGGACGGGTCAGTTAGCAATTTTGATTACATTATAATATTTCAATAATTATATTATGCTTTCAAACAAATAAGGTCTTAGTCTTTGAGTGAAACAAATCAATGATTTGTGTCAAGGATTACAAGAATTTCCTTTTGTTTTCTGCGAAGAGTTTTCATTATAATAACAAAGTTGTGTAAAAAAGATGACATAATTTGATATAATTTTCATATAATAGAGAGAAAAAAAATGAATTAAATTAAAACATGAATTAAGTTTTGATTCAATTTTAAGGATTAGTTCATCAAATGCTTAAAAAACTATTACAAAACAAATCCATTAGTTCTCAAACAAAACCCATTTATGTTTCACAAGAACTTGATCTCTAAAAGTGTAAATAAGTCCTAAAAATCAAATATCGCACCAAATTTTCACTACAGGTTTGACCTGATTTGGCACTGAAGTCAAAAAATAGATTATTTGTAAAAATGCAAAACAGTCTGTATTTGTCTGATATAATGCAATGATTAATACAAATGTATTGCATTTGTGTATAAACTCCCGTTCCCTTTGTTACAAGACTTATACAAATCATTTCATTCATTGATTTTCATTCTTCTCTTTTTTATTGACAACAAAACGTCTGAAATACAGGTATTATTGAAAGAAAATAAATTTGAATTAACATAAAAATCAGTTGAACTGAAGGTACGATCGATTGAAGAGATATTTCAGTTATTTTTGTATTTTTTAAGATTTCATTATTTCTTTATATAAAATCCAAAAACCCATTAATTTATATAAAAAGTCTTTGAATTTCTAATAAATAGTAAAAAACAAATTAAATTTGTTTGAGACTCAGTCTAAGTCTTCAAATATACCCTTAAATTGAAGTCAATATTAATATTAATATTTCTTATTTTGTAGACTGCCTTATATAAAATATGACCTTGCTTCTCTATACAAGTCAATTCAATCCCAATTAAAATTGATTTCAATTTCAAATCAATACTTAAATTAATTCATCAATTATTTAACAACTTTTGAAAATAGTTTCCAACTTTAGCCACCTGTGAGTGGAAATCTCTATACCCCTACCCCTGGAAACAAGTTTTGATTATTAGGTTTGATTTGAATCTAAAAAGCGATTGAATTTAAATTAATTACAAAAAAATATCAAAGTTTTGAAAATTTGTTGATTTTATTGCCTTTTATTATATGTTATCTAAAAATTAATTTCAATTTTGCTTTTCTTTTCATTTCATTTGAATCTAAACACAAAGTCTTCTTAAAATCTAATCATTAATTGATTGTAATTTAAAACTAAAGCAAAGATTGTGTTAAACGAGAGATATATTTGTTAATCGATGTCAGATAACCCCTGGCCTTAAAACACAACAGATCTGAACCATTTGTTGACCCAATCTTCACATAAAATATCTCACATAAAACTGGATTTTAAAAAACACAATCTCTAAATTCAGGGTACTTTACGAGTCGGCCGTCTCTTAAGTTTTTAATAAAAAATGGCAATAACCTGATTCAGGGGGCAAAACAGCTCTCCGTATTGTCTCGTATGAGTCGTGTTTTGGCACCAAAACTACTGCCACTTCAGGAGGCGATGGGTATTCTTCAACATCACGACGCAGTGACCGGCACTTGCAAACAAGCCGTTAACGATGACTTTGTCCATATGCTGACCAAAGCCGCGGCCAAAGCACAGGAAGCGGTCACTGAATCCTATTATTATTTGTTACAAAACGAAGGATTTGTCAGTTATTCCAGTCTTTCGTTCTGTAATTCATTAAACATAAGTGAATGCGCTATCACTGAGTACATAGACATTGGATCCGATGGTGTCGTCACTATCTATAACCCAATTGCACATCCCGTCCAACACTACGTTAGGATTCCGGTCCAGAACTTTAGGTTTCGGGTTAGGGATGCCTCGGGAGGACTCGTTCAGACACAGGTCGGACATATAAACAATCAATTGATTGAAGTGTTTATAAATGTTTTATTCATTTATTAACAGATCCTTCCCATCCATCCGAAGATAATATCACTACCGGAGAGGAATTCAATCGCAAACTCAGAGCTGGTATTTCAAGCAATACTACCGCCGCTCGGGTTCTCCAGTTTCACAGTCGATAGGATTCAAAATGGTATGCATTTTGTCTTAAATTACAATTCATTTGAATTTTAATCTTAAACTTCTTAAAGGACTTCAAAGTATAGCCCAGAGTCAGGAAAGTCAGATAACAGAGGGCTCGACCTCTCAGTTAGATGTAGTTCTCGACAACGGAAAGCTTAGTATTAAAATTGATGGACAAACAGGTCTTCTCAAAGAAGTTGCTCTAAAAAATGGACAAATAATACCATTGAAGCAAACCTTCTGGTACTACCAGAGTGAAGACAAATATAGGGGTAGAAAGGCTTCCGGTGCCTATGCCTTCAGTCCAAGTCATCACATCCCACACCCGGTCTCAACCATAGCTGCATTCAAAGTAATGAAAGGAAGACTTGTCGATGAAATACATCAAACCTTTAAGCCATGGCTGACACAAGTGATCAGACTTTACAAAGACTACGATTACATTGAATTTGATTGGATTGTTGGACCCATTCCTATAAAGAACGGCATATATGAGACCGGATTAGAGATCATCACCCGATATGAGACTAATTTCCAAAACAACGGCACCTTTTTTACTGACTCTAACGGAAGAGAAACCATTCGAAGGATCCGTCACTTCAGGCCGACCTGGGATTTAGAAACTACTGAAGCGGTGGCCAGTAATTACTATCCCATCACGGGTTGGATATTTATCAGGGATTACACTCAAGACTTGCAAATGTCTATATTACCCGATAGGGCAGAGGGCGGGTGCTCTATGATGGACGGGTCTATTGAAATGATGCTTCACAGAAGACTTCTTTATGACGATTCGTATGGCATGGAAGAGGCATTGAATGAACCGGGTATTCATATTTTCGATCATTTTATTTAACATTTATTATAATTTTGTCATTTTATTCAAAGGCACTGATAATAAGGGACTTATAGTTAGAGGAAGACATCGGCTATTATTAAATGGTATCCGAGAGAGCATAAGACAGGTGCGAACAATGAGTAAAACCCTAACCTGGAAGCCCATTCCACTGTTCAGACGAAGCACTGGTGGCCAATCCCGGTCACGATTGCGGGCGACTTCAAGATCCGACGATTTTATAAATTTTGTTGGAATTAACAAATTATTGCCAAAGAATATACATTTACTGACATTAGAGGCCTGGGATCACGAGAATGTGCTGTTAAGACTCGAGCACTTCTATGAGATCAATGAAGACCCAGAATATTCTACGCCAACAGATGTTTCGCTGAGAAACCTATTCACAACTTTCCGTATAATTAATGTAAAAGAGATGACATTATCTGCTAATCAAGAGTTGAGAGAATCAAAGACCAAACGTATGAAATGGATTCCAGACTTTGATCCCTACGCTAACTACAAGTCAGCCTATGATAGGATCGACAATTCAGGTGTGCTTTGAATGAATAAAATCTATTATCAATTGATAACTAAATTAATATTCAATTAATTGATAGCAAACGAAAACCTAACGAACATTGAGTCAGAGGTTAACCGAAACCAAACATTTATAGTAACACTAAAACCGATGCAAATCCGGACTTTCCTATTGCGGGTCGAGAGTCGACGTAACTGTGCCTACACTGGCTTTAATATACCTCGAAGACAACAACAAAGTCAATTCAACCAAAACAGTCTGGACTGTTGACCGACACTCAATGGACACCCAATGGACACGAAATGCCTTTCATTTTAAATTAATTATATTTTTTCACATTTCTTGTAATTTTTTCTCAAGTTTTGTAAATTTATTATTATTTTCAACGAATTTATTGTTTTTTATTTGTTTACAAATTCATTGTAATGTAAACTAAAATAAATTTTATTTAAATATTTTATTAATTTATTGAATGTTTTCATCAAAAATTGTATTCAGTTTTTGAAATAAGTTTTCAATTTTTAACATAAAATCATATGAAATGAAATAAAAGTTTGATTTTTAGAGGAAATTAAAATATATTTTGAATTTTTAGTGAAAATATATTTTCAATAAAAATAGATATTAAATATATGAGTGTTTGAATCATTTTCGGCAATTGTTTCTGGTGTTTGATAGTGATGTCGCAATAATTATGGACAGGTGTGTTGAGCAGGACTGTCACTATTCACGCCATCAAAGATGCAAATAATTGTTTTGAACCTTTTATACAACTGATGCTAAAACAGGTGAAAACAAATGCAGTTATTTATCAAAGTTTTTAGTTATGGTATGAAATGCACGAAAAAGACAAATACATTGCAAAAGCAATATAATCACCGATAGCTTGGCATTCAATCCACTCTTGAGGTCACCAATGTATGTCTACTTTAACTCAATATTATCTCTAATTATTGAAAATATTTTTTATTTTTAGCAAAAAATAATATTTTTATGTTTTATATCTGATATTGAGTTCAAAATAAGACATTTATTAAGTTTTTGTTAAAAGAAATGCAAAAATGAATTCAATTTTATATTTACTTTAAATTTATTCAATATTTTGAGAAATTGAGTAAAAATTGAAACCAATATAACATTTAAACCCAAATAACAGACATTAAAAGACGTTAATTCAGAACCAATTTTAAACGACTTATTCCAACGGTGTATGTCTTCATCACTGATGAACACAACTTACAACTGACCCAAAAAGGTCAGGTGTGGTGACAAAGAGCCGAATAACGGTTTCTTTCAATTCAATGTGCAGACAGTAAGAAGTGTTTACAACACATGTATACACACCTGTCCTTAGACTTAAATTTAGGTAAATCTTCAAAAAGTTTTAAAATTATTGTTATTTTGAAAATATATATAAAAGTGAATGCAATCTAACAGTTATTATATATGTTTTGCGCCCAAGAGTTGAATTCAAGACTTTCTATTCGTTTATATTTTTTGATTACTTTTTTACACTTTTGTAAAAACATAACTAAAAGAATGTCCTTTCATATAATGAAAGAGAAAGTCTGTGTTTCCAACTAATAAAGGATTATTTTGTTCCGCTAGTCGTCCCCAACAGTAGTACCGGTGCGCCACTAATGATCATTGGGTTGGCAGCCGAGCAGGTGATGCATCACTACTCTATCGGTTTTACACAATGACTAAAACTTATTTGTTATTTCGCCAAAAACTTTTAAACAACAAAATTGAACACAATTTAAATCAAATGAATATTACATTCATTTCTAACCGTTTTAAGTGATATTGAAAACTGTTTTCTCCGTTCAATAGATATTTTGTTATAAATTCAATACATTTTCACTAAATATTCACATTTTTGGTGTTAATAATGAATACTTGAAAACTAATTGAAAATATTATAAACTTTTTGATATTTTTTTTGTATTTAATATTTGAATACTATTTTTGAGACAAACTTTTTATATTAAAAATGTATAAAACCTATGAATGCTTTGAGTGGTGTTTAAGTGCTTTAAGGGGCAAATCATTAAAATTCAATGACATTAATCATTGAGTAGAGTAGTAGTGGTCCGTCGGTTGGGACGACACTCCAAACATAATTGTTGCAGTGCTGGAGCTCTTCTCCCACTCCTCTCTCCTGAGCCAGTATTTGATTGCAAACGAGTACTACTATTAGAGACGACTATCAGTGAAAGACCCGCTGTTTTACCAAATTTCCTGAGACAGCGGTGGGGACTCACTGTTGGAAATGTATGTCTATTGCAGTCAAATATATTATCAATAATTTATTTGTTAGTCTTAGGACTGAGACTTTGATTTTTATCTGAAAATGAGTGACAAAAACAATATATGTTATGAAAACTATTCCTCTATTTTCCCAAAAGAAGATCAAACTCTGAGTACACCTGAAGTGAATCACTTGAGTCTGAATTCATTCACAATATTTAACACAAGTATTGAGAACATAGTCTCGACGTCTAATCATTACTCTGTTTCCGGTCATCAATTCAACATTGAGTCCAATGACGGCTATTCTTGTGGTTCGCCTTCCGATGACTCCACTCCTCATCAAAAATATTTGATAACAAAACGATTTAAAGAAAATAATAACAAATCATTGGATAATGAAAACAATCAAACAAATCAAACAAATAGTTTTGTTTTCAATGACAACCAATCCATTGGAAAGAAAAGAAGAAAAGTGAAGGCAAAGAGTTCATTGATGTTAAACAAAACCAGTGCTACCTGTGCTCAGATTGGTATCAAACGAAGATTAGCTGCAAATGAAAGGGAGAGAAGAAGAATGCATTCGTTGAACATTGCTTTTGATCGGCTCAGGGATGTTGTGCCCGGGATTGGAGGCGACTCTAAGTTATCTAAATATGAAACTTTACAAATGGCTCAGCAGTACATTATGGCACTCAATGAGCTTCTGGTGAATCAAGGTTAACTCAAATCCTTAACTCATTTTATCTATTTTTATATATTTTTGATAAACTCATTGTATTTTTATATCAGTTTTCACTCGTTTTTGAATTTAGGAATAAATTAATAAAATTTTTTGTAAAAATTGTTTTTTAATTTCAGTTTTGAAAATGAACTAAAATTGAGATTGCTCCTTTTGTATGTGTGTGTGATTTATTTCTTCACCACTATATCTCTCTTTTTATCATTTCATTGCTTTTGTTTATATTGAATCTCAAATTAAATTCATATTTTAATTGTCTAGCATTGAGGGCACCGCACGTGCATATGTGGAGGGCACGCGTCAAACACGCGTTACTCATGAGTGCTCGCATCCGACATATGCCTTATTTTGTACTTCAGACCAAACAAGTGATTGGCTCTCAAGTCATATAATTGAGTGCCTCTAACGCTAAGTCATTAATTGAAACATATGTTTAACTTTTATTCATTAATAAATTGCATTCAAATTAAATACAAAGTCAAGGATTGGTATAATTGTTAATCCATTACTAAATCCTTTTGAAAATTTCAGTTTTATTAAGCAATTAAAACCATAAAAGTCTTGAATATATTGTTGAATATATGAATGAATAAAATTCAAACATAAAGATTAAATTTTTAAGAATTAAACAAGGAAAATATAAGCAAGCAAATATATCTGCAAGGTGCATTTCCATAAGATTGTACTGCGTTTGAAATGACTCCAATCAAGACCATCTAATTCAAGGGATGAAAGTTAACTTTTTTTGAAAGTATAAAAAAAATTGAGTTTTGAGACTCAGTTCACTATATTTTGAATTACATGTCATTTCAGAAGAATTTTTAAGTTTTTCTCTAAGTCTTGAATAAAACGATGGAAACTAACAAATACTTTAAGTGAAGCGCCCTTTGATTTAAAGTTTTTTTACTCATTCATTGTTATTCCAGGCGTAAAGTCGAGCAAATATATGTTGAGTTGTTGTGGGTGGTCGGCACTGGTATTATATTATCCAATATATAGTCAATAGATCAACACTATGTGCGAACAAATATTATTGATATGTATTTTTATTGCAATAATTTAAATGCATTTCAAATACAATGATATTTACATCTCTTTAACACAAATTTCAATGCATTTGAAGCTAAAAATGATTTGTGAGTAAAGGAAACAACAAAACCCTTTGTGAAAACCTCTTAAATAAATTTACGTTAATTTTTATATAGGATAAAGTGAAACCGTTGGAATATTATACCCCACCCCTTAAACACTATTATTTAAATTTTATCCCTATATTATTGATTTCCCTTGTTAAAATAATGCTTTAAACGGATGTTATAATAATTTTCATATATTTCATTACATTTTTAAAAATACTCTGTATAAAGAATTTAAAACATTTGAAAATGTTTACGGAATGACCCCTTAAAAGACCCCCTGATTGAGGCTTTTATGAAATTAAAACAACAATTAATTTATAATTTCTTAAAAACATTATTCAATAACTAATTCACAACAAAAGGTCGGATAAGCTTTCAAACGATT
>JAQGAT010000636.1:0-25884 GCA_034687845.1 Pantelozetes paolii | reverse complement strand
ACACCATAAGGGGGTTTTTGAACTTATGGTCATTCTCAGCTACACCGGCATGCCGCATTTTGTGAGGGAATACGGTAAATGATATAACGCTTTGCAATAAAATGTACAAGGTCAGGGGTAGTATTGCTCTATATGTGAACTATAAACCCCCTTAAAGGGGCGATAAATAAAGTCTAAGACAAATGAAAAAAGAGTAAGACCTTCAAAGTACGGCAGTTCTGAAGCAAAACGCAAGTTGTCTTCTGTCGCCTGTTTCAAGATGTCCTTGTAGTCCAACACAATCCTTTCAATAATACCCTTATCCAACATCTTTTTATACCATTCCTGCAATCGCTTTGGTTTCGGGATCTTCTGCTCAATGGGATGGCAGTGGAAGATATAGTCGTCGCCTATAAGTTTGATTCAAAACAATTAAAACAATGAATTTAATGATAATATAAAAGTGTTTAATGCCTTCAGAGGGAGGACAGGCCCAGATGTGGGCCATTGTATATCCCAATTGCTTCGCGTAATCTAAATAACCTAAAAGTATTTCGTGATAAACAGCGGTTCGGTATTGTTTTGGTCGGAAGAAGTAAACCGAATCCAAATAAGCCAAATATACGCGTCTGAAGGGAACGGTATATAATTAGTGAACAAATGGATCATAAGTACCGACAAAACGCTTACCTATTATTTGGTGGACTGCTATCCGAACCGTATTCCTGGACATGCATTCCGAAAAAACAAACATCCGTTCCGTCTATCTCTTCAAATGCGAACAAAGCCTTTGCCCGATAGGGGAAGGTTTCGGGCCATTCGCCTGTGTCTACATACCTGTCCAATGAATTGGATTAGCAATTGATTCAAAATGAATATAAGCACATGAATACCTGGCCTTCATTCCCGGCTTCACTTCAACATATTTATCACTACTGGCGACCACTCGTATGGACACCTCTCCGGCCCCGCAGTCCTTCTTTCGGAGGAAGTTATTGACTCTGTTCTCAATATATTGTCCGAGTTTTGTGTTCGAGAGCTCTTTCGGAGTGAAATTCACATCAAATTATAATTAACTGAAAATCAAATCACAATTCACTCACTCTTTGCGTTGAATTTGTTGTCTTTCCGGCGCCGACCGTCTCTTCGTAGACAACCATCGCATGTAAATCTAAGCACAAGTAATACATTATTAATGGGTCCACATATTGGTGGAAAGGTCGTACCCCTCGGGCCAAATGGCGTCGTGATGTAGAACACAGATTTGGTGTAGTTTTCGTCCGCAGTCTTTACAGTCTATGAAGGGCTCGACATCCAAGTGATCGTTCTTACACTCAACGAAACTCTCTTTAGAAATAGTTTGAGTACTGGTAGACGTCGGGTCGAGTCCGAAGGCATCGCCAACAGTGACCACATCGCCCGGGATTTCGGAAAAGCATTTCAAACAATAGGTATATCTGAAGAGAAATGTCATTAAGTTTTGTATTTGTGGACAAAAGGAAAGGTATATAAAGACATACTTATTCTGATAACTCATATATTTGGCATCCCTTGGAATAGTACACAACTGTTTGCCGAAACAGCAGAGGATTTGCGGTTGAAATACATATTTTCTTCCGCAACAGTAGCCAAGGCTTTGCATAACCGGATCTATTTCTGACTCAAACACTTCCGACAACTGAAACAAGGATTCAATGGATTAAATGACAAATCGATAGCAAAACCATTGAATGAATGCATACTTTAGTACAATATCTGTAAACTCTTGAAGTCTTTCTGTTGTAAACCCACGCGTTGTCAAACATGAGCCACACGTCGTCCACGTACTGCCAGGGGTCGGCGTATTGACCTAACAGTGCAATCATGTCATTAAAGGTATCATTAAGGGGTGTAAACACATACCAGTGTCCAATTTCTTTTTAATGGTCGAGAGATCCATCGGTCGCTTAATTATATCAAAATAGTCGGGAATCTGCAGAAGCGTTGGATCGACCGGTTGTCTAAATGGAAGCGACTCCGGGTCCTGTCGGTACAGCTTCTCCAGTGTCGGCATTAAGGCCTGACGTAATTCGTCGGGTTTGAAGACTTTCTTCTGTACCTGTCTTTGCACTGGTTTTAGTGCAGTTGACATTGACTGAGACACCGGTACTAATGGTTTCACTTCAGGTTTGACATCATTTGTCTCATTTGGAACGGCAGGTGAAGAGACGGGTTCTTTCTTTGGCTCTTCGGTCACCATATCTTCAGTTTCTTTCTTAACATCCGTTGAATTAACGCTAGAAATAGAGGCACCGGAGGTCTCGTTAGTTACTGTCGGCTCGTGTTTCACACCAGATATTGAAGAAACAGTGGGTGTGTTAGCAACAGGTGTTGGCGTCGATGCCATCGAAACGAACTCATCTAAGGGTTCGGATTTAATGTTAATATTTGACTCCATTTTCTGACCCATTCCTGGCTGTGGTGTTGTTGTCGGAACAGATTGTGGTCTCGGAGGGGGTGGTGTGGCAGTTGTGGAGATGGGTTGTGGTTGAGGAGTATTTGGTTGCATCGGCTGCTGCTGTAAGAGGCCCTGTATTGAGGCCGAGCCGTTGGGCACCGTTTGGTTTGAAATGAAGTTATTGTTACTATTGTTTCCATTATTATTAGAGTTACTGTTATTTAACATTAAATTATTGTTATTATTATTATTACTATTGTTTACGGCATTAAGTGTTGGCCTGAACTGTGTTTGAGGTGACTGTTGAGCACTGGGTGTTGTCTGTCCGGTGTTAGACATGAAGTATTGCTGCGATAATGAGTTGTTTTGTTGAGGATTAAAGTTTTGTTGCGAAAGCGTCACATTAGGGGGCGGCTGACCACCGATGCTTGTCATGCGCTGAGTCTGGAGACTCATAAGGTTTGGCTGTTGGCTCCGAATCGGTTGCATCTGATTGGGTGTCGGCGTCAACGGATTGGCTGTTTGTTGTTGTGGTGGTTGTTGTGGCTGAAGATTATTCTGTTCTCGTCTTCGCTGACGTTTTTCCTCCAATTCCTTCTGTATTTTATATATCTTTTCGGCCAACAAATGGTAATATTCTTCCCGACTGTTCGCCTGGTCATACATATCGCCCTCAACTTTCTTAGCATAAGCCACGAGATTAACCATTCGTCTGTCCTGACAGGCGTTGGGGTCGGGGGTTGGGAAGATTGCCTGAACTATCTTTTGCACCAAATGGTTGCGCAGGTCAGGGGTGACTGACCCGTGCCATTCTTTGGTCTGCGGCTGAGAGAATGAAGAGTTTGTTTGATTTTGATTCAAACGATTGGATGACATCTGGGGTTGTGATGGAGTCGGAGATGAGTTGTTGAACGGAAGCCCCAATGCTTGGTATGCCCTCTGCATGTCCTGCTGGTGCTGAAGCATCTGTTGGCTCTGAGAGGCCGGGGATTGAGTCTGATTTGATACGGCGCTCATCGAAGGCTGAGATGGCGTCGAAACCATTTGTTGCACTTGTGTTGTGTTCGGCAATAGTTGTGACAACTGAGGGGTCGGAGGGTTTTGTTGTTGCTATCAATCAATTGGCAATTAATTATCATTTCAGTTATGTTAAACCCATTGCATACCTGTGCGGCTAAAGTGACGGCTGCTCTTCTGTCCGACGCTTGTTTAAGTGGCAAACATACAGGACAGTCACCTCGAGTGCAGTTCTTCCAGTGAGAGATGATTTGTCGACTACTGGCGCAATGCGCGACATTACATGACTTTCCTATTGAACGGTGGATGCAATTAGAGGATTGGTATTAAACAGAAAATGGATTCAAACTAACCCGCAGTACAAGTGGTCATATGGTTTAATACATTCTTCATAGTCGGACAGTGCGGGAGAGAGCACTGGCGCTGGGGTTCAGAACCGCCGTTCTGTCTCTGTTGTTGTTCCCGGCGCTGGCATTTGTGGGCGTGAAGTAAAAGTACTAATTGTTGTTGAATTAACTTTCGCTTCTCAGGATCGGTGGTCGCAGTGTTTGGCGCAGTGGTCGGCATCGGAGACGCCGTTACATTCATTTGTGGGTTTGGTATGGATTGCTGTACTGATTGTGTTTGAAGGATAGGCTGTTGTTGTTGTTGTTGTTGGACCTGATTCTGAGGCATATTATAGCGGAACTGTTGCTGTTGTTGTGATAACTGATTGGACGCCTGGCGTTGCTGTTGCACCGACTGTTGGGTTGGTTGTTGAGCACTGAACTGTTGTCTCTGAAGGTATTGCTGTTGTTGTTGCTGCTGCTGAACGAGCTGTAAGTGAGGAACGGATGTCATTGAATTTGAATTGGTTTGAGTCGCGTATAAGAGTTGAGGTCTGGGTTGTTGTGGCGGAAGACCTAACTGTTGCTGAAGAGTTGATGTAAGCATTCGGGTCTGTGGTTGAGACTGAGGGCTGATATTGTTAACAGTCTTAGACTGAAGTAATTGAGACAAATTCTGATGCGGTTGTGATGAGACAGAGGACATGGAGGTTGTATTGGGCGCCGAATTGTTCACATTGTTTGAGTTCATACCGACGCTCATCATTGAGTTATTGTCAACACTATTAGTTGTGGCCAACTCTTCGGGCAATAGATCTAAATAACTGAATATAGATTCCGTGGAATCACTGACTTTGAGCCGTTTGGACGGCTGTCCGACGGAGTCGTGATTCATGTTATTGGCCGAAGCGGTGGACGCGTTGCTGTAAGGCGACTGACCGACGGATGTGGTCACTGACGGCACAGATGTGGCAACGGTTCCGATATTATTCATGTGTTCACTCATTATAACAATCAGTTTAAGTGAAAATGAGTTCACATTTGTCTCTCGTTTTGCAGAAATTGAATGTAAAAATCATTTTTAAGTTTTTATGTCTTAATTCACAAATCATTTTGTGTTTTGTCTATCAATTGAAACGTATTTACAAATTGTGATCAAAACTGTGTATAATATGCATAAGAAATGACAACTATTTGTTTACAACTCAAATGTCACTCAAATGTGAGTCAAATGTCTATTAATTTGAATACAATTAAAAATATATCTCTTTTTCGGTAAATGACATAAAATTATCAATAAATTCAAAACAAACTAATCTTTGAGTGAATTCTAAGCAGTAATGAAGAAGTGATTGAAGATATTGGACACCAATTCAGACCAACACTTCCAACACCTCTTCCACTGAATAACAATATAAATAATAAATAATTACTTAATTATAAGAAATATATTATTGTTTGCAATGTTTTCGCCAATAATTGGGTTTAAAACTAAGTGTTTGAATGAAAATCAGAAATAAATACAAAATTAATGATAAGTTTTGACACAAAATAACAATTGATTTCAAATCTACTCAAAAGTGATTACAAGTTGTGTCCAAAGGACCGGATGTCGAATGAGTTGGTTCGGCCGATGAGGACATAACCGACGGTCGGTTCGGCACTCAATCAAAGCAATAGTCCTATGAGTGATGAGAGCCTAAGGAATGGCTATATATATGAGTGCTCTCTATATTGAGTCGCAATTTAGTGCCAATTATTTCACTTCAATACTAATCAGTCTTTCACTGAAACCAAACAAAACTGAAGAGAGTTTTCATTTAATCATATCTTCGGATCAGATGACTGACCACTCTTTGGACACTAAACACCATTTGTGGCAACAATTCATACGAGCAATGGTTTGGCCAACAAATAGTCACAACATGTCCGCCATTTTGCCCAACAATTCAATAAAGAAATGTCAAAATCAAACACTCATTGGACAACAGTTTATACGTCAACACAATTCACACATCAATTACGACCACAAACACCACATCCAGTCGTTTGACAATCGTTTGCTCTTTAACTGTCATTAGACTACCTGTGCTTTCACTCACTCGCTGTCAGAATGAGAGGAAAGGTATCACAAATGAGAAGTTATTGTTCAGTAGATGAGAGACACTATTAGTTGTGATTGTCTTTACTTCCCATCAAATCATTCATATGTTAACCCAAACCCCAAAAAAGGGGCGAAAAATTAAATACTAATTGAATTTATCTGTTATTCCAAACCCTTATCTAAATTAAGGGTAACTTTAGTCTAATCCCACACAAACTTCCGGCATATCTAACCCTTTCCGCAAAATAATCCCTGATTTTAGACATTAATAACTAATTGAATACAAAATCAAATAATAATTTCGTATTTTCACAAAAATATTGCATTTTTTGAATAAAATGTAAATTTTCTTAAATATAATGAAATTAATTACAAAAAGCAATAAAAAGTTGAGAAATGAGTGAAAAATTGTCTAAAAATTGGTTAAAAGTGTGCAAAAAGTGTATTAAAAGTGATTCTCATTGAGTGTTAGGTCTTTGAGTGAGAGTTGAATGAATTGAATGTAAGAATAAATATAGGAATGCATTGAAGAGAGCATTGAATGCATTGAATCAGAGATTCATTGAATCATTGATTCATTCATTGAATGCATTGTTTGGTTGAGTGTTTGAACCACTCTTTCATTGCCTTAACATTGCTTTGCATTTAATTATTCATATTATTATTGATTTTGATTTTGATTTGAGTTTTAATTTCATTTTTATTAATATTTTTAATCAAAACTGAACTCAAATTAAATTATATTTTAATTAATAAGTCTTTAATTCATTTTTGTGTTGTTTTTGTAGTGTTTTTAACGAAAGAAATGTTAAATTTTAACCATTTTTTGATGAAATGATAAACAAATCGTTGTTTTGATTGTTATTTCAATAAAAATAACATTTTTTTGTATAAATTATTTAATTTATTACTAAATCATTGAAATGAGTGCTCAAAATGGCATAACTCAGTCAATTTGTAAACAAGAAGTGATTCAACAAAATGGAGACATCGATGACCACAACAACGGCCAGAATGACAGCACCGCTGAAGAGCCGGAACCCGAAGTGGACATCACTATCAGTAATGTTGTTTCAAATTTTAGTGTCAAATGTCATCTAAATCTAAGACAAATCGCTTGCAATGGATCTAATGTTGTCTACAAAAGGGAACAATCGGTTTGTCTTCAGTTGTCTTTCAATTGTCTTTCAGTTTTCAATTTATTTCTGTATTTCAGATGATTCTTATGAAACTTCGGGCACCGAGAGTGACCGCCTGTATCTGGTCATCGGGAAAGATCACGTGTACGGGAGCCACGACTGAAGACTCAGCCAAATGTGCGTCTCGTCGTATCGCTCGGTCTCTCCAGAAGTTGGGTTTCAAAGTAAAGTTCACGGCTTTTAGGATCGTTAATGTTTTGGGCACTTGTATACTGCCTTTTGGTATCAAAATACATGAGTTTAGTGCAGAGCACCGACAGTTTGCAAGGTATGGATGATATACTGTATAATCTGTTGAATGAGTGTTAATAACTAATTTGATGGACAGTTATGAACCAGAACTACATCCCGGAGCCACGTATAGGATGAAAGACTTGAGCGCCGTATTGAAAGTGTTTCAAACGGGTGCCATCACTATCACAGCCCCGAGTGTTAACGCAGTCCAGAGCGCAGTCGAACGTATCTATCCTTTAGTACATGACTACCGAAAGCCTAAACCCATCCAAAGCTCTCTAAGCTCTAAATCAAAGACAAAAAGAGAGGAAAAGTCTACAAATTTTATTAAAGACCAGTTGAGTGACAATGAGTACGGTATGAGTGATGAGGAAATGGCGTCCGAAGAGGGCGAGTCATCTGAAGAGTCCTCGGAAGACAACTATTCAGACAAATCCGAGTGAAGGGAAGGCTTTGTTTGTGTTTTCAAACCGATTCTCAAAAACGAAATAATTTTTAAAATTTTCATATTTTCTCATAAATTATTGATTTTTCCAAAGTTTGTGATACAAAGCAGACGAACGACTGTTAGCTTCAAATAAATACTTCATTTCAACCCATCTTTCATTTGATCTCATGATCTCATTATATCTATTGATAAACCCGTCAAACATTGTATCAGTTTTTGTATTAATAGTTAGTTTTAGTTTGAATTGAAATAATAATTGAAATAATTGTCAATAAAAACAATTTTATCGTTAATTTGTGTTTAATATCATATTATTTAACATAAAATCTAAAAGTTTTTGACATTTAGTTAACATTAAGTGAATATTAACTCAATTGAGATAACAATCAGTCTTTCAGTGGATTTATATTTAATTCATAATTGGATTCAATTCTGGATTTAGTTTTGAAATGAAATAATGGATTCATTGAAAAATAAAATCAACAAAAACTCTGGACTAGTGTTTAAGACCTCATAAATATTGAACAGAAAATGGAATCAATCGACAGATTAATGTTTTTTGGCCGAAGCGCTGGCATTGGGAGCGCCGGCACCCGTCTGGCGCGGGTAGAACTCAGCCAAAGTTGACTGTGGAATGCGTTTAAGCATTTCTTTGGGAAATATTCTCAGGAGTTGCCAACCGATGTCCAGGGATTCAAATACTGTGCGGTTTTCATAATTTCCCTATAAATGCAAATTACATCAAATGTCAACTCAATGTTAACATCCCTTCCCTCTTCCCTCCCATTCCCTTACCTGTGAAATAAAATTCTTTTCAAATTTGCCCAAAAACTCCAAATACAAGAGGTCTTCAGGAGTAAGAGCTTCCTCTCCGACTACAGCTTTCATCGCCTGAACGTCTTTCCCGATCGCATAACAGGCGTACAACTGGTTGGAGACGTCCGCGTGATCTTTACGTGTCATTCCCTCACCGATAGCTGACTTCATCAGACGACTCAAAGACGGCAATACATTAATGGGTGGATAGATCTGTCTGTTGTGTAGCTGTCGATCAACAGTCACCTGCCCTTCAGTGATATAACCCGTCAGATCAGGAATGGGATGAGTTATGTCATCGTTAGGCATAGTTAAGATTGGAATCTGTGTTATAGAACCGGTACGTCCTTCGACACGACCGGCTCTTTCGTAAATAGTGGCCAAATCGGTGTACATATACCCCGGGAAACCTCTTCTACCGGGGACTTCCTCTCGAGCCGCAGACACCTATGAAGTAATGAATGTAATGATTGAAGACTTAAAGGAAAAAGGGTTTCATTACTTCACGTAAGGCTTCGGCATATGAGGACATATCAGTGAGAATGACGAGAACGTGTTTCTCGCACTGATAGGCCAAGAACTCAGCGGCCGTTAGAGCCAACCGAGGAGTTATGATACGTTCAATGGTTGGATCGTTGGCTAAGTTTAGGAAAAGACACACGTTTTCCATCGACCCGTTCTCTTCAAAGTCCTGTTTGAAGAAGCGGGCGGTTTCCATGTTCACACCCATAGCCGCAAACACTATCGCAAAGTTGTCGTCTCCGACATCCCTTCCCGGAAGATTAACAAGACTTCCCTGTCGGCAGATTTGGGCCGCAATTTCGTTATGAGGCAAACCCGCGGCCGAAAAGATAGGAATTTTCTGTCCTCTGGCTATAGAGTTCATGACATCAATGGCCGAAATACCCGTTTGGATCATCTCTTCCGGATATGTTCGCGATTCCGGGTTTATAGGCTGTCCCTGAATGTCGAGATAATCCTCGGCCAAAACAGGTGGTCCGCGATCTATAGGCTTACCCGAGCCGTTAAACACTCGGCCTAACATGTCCTCCGACACAGGGGTTCGCAGAATATCCCCTAAAATATCAATACATTTGACACCAAATCAAAAAAACCCTTTGTTTTTAAATCACCTGAAAATTCGCAGACAGTATGTCTCGCATCGATACCAGACGTCCCCTCAAACACCTGAACCACGGCTTTAGAACCGCTAACTTCAAGCACTTGACCCGTTCTGACCGTCCCGTCGGCCAAAACTAATTTAACAATTTCTGAGTACTTCGGGAATTTCACGTCATCCAGGATAACCAGAGGCCCGTTAACACCGGTCACCGTCTTATACGTGAGTCGCGGCTGTGATATGTAGTCCCGAGTGACGGCCAAAGTGTGAGTCTTTGAGGCCGAGTCTCCGCTCAACCAATCATTTATTGTCATTGTCTTTGAGTTTAACGTAAAATACAATTAAATATTAAATTAAATCTCAAATCAAAAGACAAACCGATAATTGATTTAATAATAACTAATCGACGGAAGGGTTAGTAAGGGTTATAAAGTGGACAAAACACACACCCCTTGGAGTAGACGTACTGTAAATATATTGAATGATAAACACATCAAACGATAGGAAAGCCTATCAATAGAGCTCTCAATAGAGCTCTCAATGTATTCATGTTTTTACCCAAAGATTACATCATTTTTATATAAATTCAAACATTTTATGCAAAAAAAATCAAAAGTTTATTAAAAATCAAACATTTTTTTCATTAAACACTGAATTGAATACAAAAAAACATAAATCAAACGCAAATTGAAAATCAAATGAAAAAAGTTATAAATTTCAACATTTTTTGGATTATATTTGAAACTAATGTTAAGAAATGTAAAAAAAAAAATCAGATTTTAGTGAAAAATATATCACTTTTTGTATCATTTCTTGACCTCAAGTGTCACTTCTTGACCTCAAGTACCTTCACTTTGAATGCATTTTTGGCCGTAATTTCCAGGAAGTCTAAGACAATCTCATTCAAGTCATCCATGTATTGGTTGAGTGTCTTCTCCGGTATCTTCTCAATGAATTGGCAGTGAATAACCTGTGGCTCCAGTACTCTGAAGCCATCAGTCAATGCTTTGCAATCAATGACTTTGACTGTATCTTCGTTACCGTAATCGTTGTAAACAACTTCCAGAGTGTCGGTATGGATGGCCTTAACTGAGGCCCTGTACCACAAGCTGTCACCACTAAAACAAGAAGCGATAGCTTCGTTGACTTTCAATGTCTGGATATCCAAAGCCAATACAACTGTTGAGCGAATCTTATCGTAATATTCGGACATTTTTTCACTTAAATCCGATATTACATCAAAATTTGAGACCAAATGGCAATCAAATGAGTTTTCCGACCGATAGTTAGTCATAAAGACCCCACTCTTTGTGCCCAACAGACCGAACGTATCCAACGGATCAATGGATCCAACGTTTGCTTCAATTGATTCACATTTTATGACATCTTTTGATTCAAATTCATTAAATTCTTTGGTTTTGTTTGAATCCATTTGAGGTTCGGTTTCATTCATGTCATTCACTATTGACTCGAATTTGACTAAAGTGTCACCAATTGGTGAAACAGTGAATTGATTACCGGTTTTGTCCAAAACATCGCTTGAGTTCAACTCAACTTTGATTTGGTTTGATATCACCGAAGACTCTGAGATTGGTTTCTGTTCGTCGGCTTCAAAGACTGCCTTTCCCTGCGATTCGTCGGAAGAATTCACTTCAAAGTCATTCAAAGATTCAGTCATTGATTGACAAACCTTTGTATCAATTGTCTGACAATTAGTTATGTCATTGAAAGCAAACTTTAAATTCATAGAAATGTCTTCAGTTTTGTCTTTTTCTTCTTTGGTTTTCACCACTTCTTCAGAACTCAAATGATTGGAGGAATCGTTTGGTTCGTACTTTTGTGGTATAAATTTCGGCACAATTTTCTCAAAGTTGTTAAAAGTCTTCTCAATAGTAGTGGTCAACACAACCGGCTTCTGGTTCTCATCGGTTGATGTCAACTTCAGGTTGTTTTCGGCCTCTACTCTCATCGGAGATTCGGTCTGAGAATCAAAGGACTTATCAATTGATCCAAAAGACAATTGAGAAGTATTTCCGTTCATCTCTTTGACACCAAACCTATTATCAAAGACCAGATCAACCGCTTTAACCACTTCTCCGCCAAACAGATTGTAACACAAGACTCCACCGCAGTCTCTGACCAGAGTTGCAATCAATGGCTGTCCGAAGAACTCGTCGTAAACTCTAATGCATTGAGTGTTTCGTGTGATTGCAATCACTTCCGAGGCATAAGTGTTTAAAAGAAATGGTTTTGTCATTCGTTTCACTTCTTCTAAATCCCAGTCTTTAAGAGTTGGACACAAAGTATATAAAAAACAATCAAACGAGTGGTCACTCAATACCTCTCTCTTTGGGCATAATGTCCGCCAAATAAAACTTCTGCGCCAATGGTTTGATATCAAAGAGTTGGTCAAAGTCTACCAAATGATTGAAAGGCACCCAATCCTCGCACCCGATGTCTATGAAGTGAACCATCGAAAGACCCGAATCGGTGGACACATGAGTGACAACACAGCGATAGAAATTCAAATCATTTTTCATACTTTGGATAAAAATATAATTAAATTAATAATCAATTGATTGAAAAGACATTGAATACTGAGTTAAGTAGTATTTGCCGACTTCGGGGACAGGGATTGGCCGCAGGAGTTGGGAATTGACGGCAAAGATGTCACTCAAATGGCAGTGAAATGAATCCAATTTTGTCCGCACTATAGACCCGAGAGTGGACTCCGTTTGACCCCAAATCTCAATCCGTTTGTTAGAGACTGAGATATAAGTGATAAAGAGTTTAAGGAAAGTCGGCTTTTGAACCAAAATATCGGTCATTTGATCCATAATTGACTGAAAGACACAGTAATGGTGTAAAAGATGACTCAATAGTGAAGTAAAGCTAAACTAATGGCGCCTTAAATGCAAACTCTGTTTCACTTCAACGCAAACCCTCTTCTCATTCGTCGACACATGTATTCACAGCTCTATAGAGGTCTCAACTCTGACTCACAGTTCAATCCATTTTCACATTTATTTTGATTTTTTAATTAAATAAAACTTTAATTTCAATAAAAGTCTGAAATCATAAACAAATTCAAAGATTTTTATTAAAATTAATTTAATTTTTGATAATTTTATGTAAAAATCAAAACTGTTTTCAAGTGAACCGAAAAGTGACTGAAAGTGTGAACACCTCTACCGTTAAAGGGCTTCACTGTTATGATGTCAGCGAAGGCTTTGGTGATTGTGAACAGCGATAACATCCCTGTCCTCGTGAGGACACGACTGCCAGAGTCTGATCCCTCGACTATCAGTGCTTTATATCACTTGCACTCATCGTTGGACATAATCGATGAAAAACATTCAAATAGAGACCCATTTATTGGTTTATTAACGCAAAGCGAAAGCCATAAGATATACGGCTTTTCTTCGGCCACTAATACAAAGATACTGTTTATGGTTAGTCCGCAGTCTATTCGGGACAATGAGGCCCGACTTGTCCTCAAGTCTGTCCACAACGCCTACGTTGACGTTACCTCTGGTGACCCCTTCTATCGGTTCGGACAACTCGTGCGTTCAAAGTATACAAAGTTTTTTTACCGCATATCAAACATCCCCTGATTTAGTACTATTAGCCCCTAAAGTGCCGGTGCTTTCAGACAATACAATACCTTAGACTTAATTCAGTTATATCTGATTGAAATAAACATTTAATACATTTAAACCCCTTTTTGTTTGACTTTTAACTAATTATGTATTTGTTTTCATTGACAGACATTTGGATTCAATAATTGACGGAATTTTTGCTAATTATTAGAAATTATTTAAAATTTAATCAATTTTTATGTAAAATATATTTTTATTTCAATTTATTGTCAAATTTTGAATAAAATTATTGAAATTGTAATCAATTTCTCAGTTATTTGTGAATCAATTGAACACTAGTTTAGAGTAAATGAGAATCAATTGAATACTCAATGAATAAGTGGTTTACAAATGTTAACCAAAAGTAAACCCGTTTTGTATTAAATGTCAAAAAATGCCAAAACCTATAAACCCGTCGATTGTATACATATTAAGCACTTATTTATATGTTGTGCCCCTTTAGACGCCTATCTATTAGAAACCCACTCAATCTAAGTCTCAATTTATTACTAAAACCCTTAATATCCAACAATTGGTCACTAATTCCTAAGATTTCTCTTCACTTATATTAGAAAGTAATACCCCTTTGAATACCCCTTTGAATATTCATTTGAATCAAATGCTATAAAAATATATTTCCTTTACTTATATTGAGATAATACTTCACTTTACTGTATAAGTGACCTTTAAATGAGCAAGTTCACAATTCACAGTTTACAGTTCACTCTGGGAATGCAATCTCTTTATTCAATTTGTGTTAAACACAAAAGCAGTTAAAGAGTACCTAAGAATACACTGAGTCATCTGAGTGATCAGTGATCACCATGCTCAATACACATGTACCTGTAGAATGCACCCAACATTAAGTGAGGACTACAAATGAGCAAGGATCTATTGCAGTGCTTAACAATGTCTAACCTATTAATAACCTAAACAATGATTTTGCAGATGTTTTGCAAAAATATTTGACTAAAACTGGAAATGAATAGCAATTTTGTCACACAATCACTGAAACCAATGAATTGTTTAACCCTTAAATACCCCTTAAATACCCCTTAAGTACCCCTTATTATAGTTAATGACAAGGAATGCAATGATGACTGCAATCAATGCATACATACATCAAATACTCGCACCGATAGTGCATTCACACTGACTCTACACAAACAACATTACAAGAAAAGGGCAAAAATGAGTACTTAATAAATGTTAAGCATTGAGTGATAAGGGGATGAAAAGCACTGATATATTGTAACGTTGTTTGTGTTGAAGACATGAAGACCTAAACGTAATTCAATGTGTTTTACATTTCAACGTCAGTCACAGTCAGTGACAGACAAAGCGATTGAGAGTTCATTTGATCCGCCATTCAGTGCACGGATTGACCCAAACGTACGTATATTTCATTAGTTTTTAATTTTAACTCAATTTTCAATTATTTTTAATTAAATTTTAATTAAATTATTCAAAAAAATACAAAATATTAGTGAATAATGTATTTGTCTATGAATTGCTTGAAATGACCTTTCATTGAGTGAGAAGTGATGTTTTGGTGACTTCTTGTCCCAAATCTATACCTTTTCTGCCTTTCCTTTGATTTGTTAACAAATTATTAGTTTTTTGTAAAACTTTTTGAAATAAAATTTGATTTCATTTTTAGTGAAAAGTATTTATAGTTTTGTCGCAAAACTAATCGCAAAACCATTTGATAAGACATTCAATCGATTACTACTACTCTTGTCGTGAGTTGTGGTCATTGCGTGACGTCATTAACCTATAGTCCCGACGCCCAACACAACGGACCCCAAGAGAGGAGAGGGGGGTATTGCTTCTCAATGCTCGGGAGGAAAGGACGCCAACGGCTCTCCTCGTCCGCAACAGAGCTCTTCGATCACTTCCAGCATTGGATTGAAGGCCAGCACCCGATGGGTTCCTCCGAGTAGCATAAGAAGAGATGTTCAGCCCCTTAACCACAATAAACACAATCATCTGTTCGAAGACAAACAGAATGTCATTTTCCGTAGAGTCCGAGGGTATGGCATCAGAGCACTGGTGGTTGAGTTGCAATCTATTAACTGTTAACCCTTTCCCTTAGTATTCTTAATAAGATTACGCCCGAGAAGTTCAAAAAGTTAAGTAAAGAGCTATTGGCGGTCGGACTCGACTCCCCGGCCATTCTTAAGGGTGTGATTCTACTGATATTTGAGAAGGCACTGGAAGAGCCGAAGTACAGTTCTATGTACGCACAGTTATGTCGTATTATCAGTGAAGAAGCCCCTAATTTTGAGACATCACGTGACACAAGTGTCGGTCCTTTAAGTAAAGTGAGTATTGGTTTGGCGTCTAATCCAGTGTTGTATTAATTATTGTCTTCTCGTTTGGACAGACTTTCTGTCGTTTATTATTAGCAAAGTGTCAAGATGAGTTTGAGAATAGACGCCGTGCCTCCGAGGCGTTTGACAATAGAGAGACCCCTCTCAGTGCTCAGGAAGAAGAGCAGCGAAGTGTTGCCAAACACAAGATGTTGGGTAACATTAAGTTCATCTGCGAATTGGGTAAACAAAACCTTCTCCAGGAGTCGATTCTTCACCTCTGTATCAGACAATTGCTGTCCAAACAGAAGAGGGATCAGTCGAGCAAAGAGAAGGCGGAAGACCTGGAATGTCTTTGTCAGATAATGAAGACCGTCGGACGCCTTCTCGACAACGAGATGGCGAAGCCTTTAATGAACCAATACTTTGAACGAATGGAGTATTACTCCAATCACTCGGAACTCAACTCTCGGATCAGATTCATGTTGCAGGACGTGCTCGAACTCAGGCGCAACAATGTATGCATTCCTCCGGTTCTCACAAACAGTTGTTTATAATTGTATTTTCCCCCCTCTCTATAGTGGGCGCCTCGAAGAGTACAGCGAGAGGTCGGACCAAAAACTATTTTGCAAATACGAGAAGAGGCGGCTAAAGATTACGGCGTATATCTGCCGCCACCACAGTATACCTTTGGACCGTTAAGATCGGGAGTTCAGCCAAAACCCGGCCAACGCATTGATGAGTTTATCTCTCAATTGCCGTCTTATAACTTTCACTTAGGCACAGGTCCCGGTGCTATCAACGATGTTCTCAACCATAACCCGGCGTTTGTTGGTCGACGCAATCATATGACTAACAATCAGTCTAACAATTCCGGACATATGAACAACAATTACCCGAACTATCAGTTCCAGAATCAAAGACGTGAACCAATGAATACAAGACAACAACAACAACAGCCGCAGCCAATGGTCGTCAACAATGTTTCGGCTAATAATTCAAACGCCGGCCGAGAACTGCCTCCAAGATTTCAGAAGCAATTACAGCAACAACAACAACAACCGACAGCTTCGGTCAATCCCTCAGTTAATAACACTAATTCCCCGCAAGTAATACCACCAAAGTCTTTGACCACTCTTTCCAATCCGAGTCATAACTTTGACACAAGCGGTATATCTCTTCGTCCGGCCATTAACTCAATGGTGTCTAAGCCTAACATACCGTTGACTAAACTGTCGATGACTTCAAGTCTTAATATTCAGAACAATAACTCAAATAACAAACAATTTGAACGAAATATCAATGATTTGAACAAAACTTCTCTTAATTTGAATGAAACGACAAAAACCAACAAAAATATCTCAAATCAGAGCAACAAAGAGGTTATCCTTAAGAAGACTGAAGAAACACTCAAAGAGTATTTGTCCGCAAATGAAAGCATTGACGACATTATCATTAAATTCAAAGAAATGAAGATTCCCAAGAAGTAAGTCATTGGGTGCTCTTTCTTGGGCACCATAGAGTGCTCTTTCTTGGGCACCATAGGGTGCTCTTTATTGGGCACCATTGGGTTCGTTGTCTTTGTTTAGTTTTAATATATTTTTTGTTTGAAAATAGCTTTCAATTCGATGTTTTGGTGACTATTCTTAAGAAGTCATTGGAGAGCCCGGAGTCGGAAAGGGAGACATCAAGTAAACTACTCAACCATTTGAAGGCAGAGGACGTCATCGGCGCTAATATTTTTATGAATGTATGACTTATTGTTGTATTCAATGAGCGGTTGATTATCATTTATTTTTACTCCCAGGCCTTCAAAGACCTGATTAATCAAATCGAGGACTTGGAGTCATATATACCTCGAGTTAAGTCTAATTTAGCGGCTTTTATGTCGTCCGCTATATCTGACGGTGTGGTCAGTTTGAAAGAGGCCAGTGAGCCGCTGGAAGGGGGACAGCATTACCCGTTGTTCCTGTTATGTCTCCAACACTTGCATAAAACTAAAGGCAATGTTTGGCTCTTCAATGCCTTCAATGAAAGTAAAATCAATTTAATAGATATGTTGCCCGAAAACGATAGAAACAAAGAAAGGTTGGCTGATATTCTTGAGGACCGGGCACTCGGCTTCCTCTACCCTATGCTCAGAATTGAGTCCGACCTTTGGAAACAACTAATTCAAGTCGACTGTACGCCTACTTCTCTCTACCGTTGGCTTAAAGACAATGTCGACCCCTCTCTGCAAATCACAGATGAATTCATTGGAGTTTTATTCACGTCTTTAATCAAATATATTAATAACGAATTGTCCAAACAGTCGGTCGCCGACAGCCAAACCCAGACCCAAACGAACGGCACTAATATCACCGACAATGAGAAGGAATTGCTGACAAAATACGAGCAATTGTTGAAAGCATTTCTTCACGAAAAACATTCGCTACAACTCATCGCTCTTTACTCTCTTCAGAGCTACTGCTTTGGACTTGACTTTCCTAAAGGTCTGTCTATTGATTGCACTTTAAATCTTAACCCAAACTCATTACTCTCTTTGTTGGACAGGTATGTTATTGCGTTGGTTTCTAATGCTTTATGATCTGGAAGTGATTGAAGAAGAAGTGTTTATCAAATGGAAAGAGGATATCAATGATATCTATCCCGGGAAAGGAAAGGCGTTGTTTCAGGTAAGCTCTTAAAACATGCAAGCATTCAATTGATTGGAACGGTATGTCATTAAAGGTGAACCAATGGCTTACTTGGCTCGAAGAAGCGGAAGAAGAAGAAGAAGACGAAGAGAGCGAACAAATCCTGAACTGAATGTTATCTTTAAATGTTTTGGCGTCTAATCATCTGATTTGTGGTTTTGTCTCACTTTTGGGAAGTTTTGGGAATATTTCGTACTTTTGTTTCAAACACTGAACTAATGATTGATATGTTTGTCAAGTAATCACTGATTTCTTTCCCTTTTTTTATAATTTCAATAAATTTTAGAAAAAATTCTTTTGTTTTGAAAATAAATATAAAAAACACTTATTTATCGATAATTTATGTCAATCTTTGTCCTCATATACGATGTCTTCATGCAATCCTTTGCTACCTTTTCATCAGATATTGTGTTTTTCAGTATATTTTTTATGTTATTATGAATTAATTAAAACTTTTCTTTAAAATAACGTTTATTTTGTGTTTTATTTGCAATCAAGTGTTGAATTCAATAAATATTAGTTTAGATTACAATCGACTTTCACTACAATTGGGTTAAAGTTTGAAATCAATTATAACTTAATTTAGACTTGAATTTAATTTTTCATATTTTCATTCAATAAACACTCAATTAATGGGTTTTCTGTGCTTTTAATTATAATTAGTTTCAAATTTAGTTTAATTAAAATGGGTTTGAATATAATTAATGTGTTTTTGGATCAAAAGCTCCTTTTCTTCATCGTTGAGAAGTCACCGAACCCTTCGTCGAAGACGTCTTCGTCGAAACCTTTTGAATCAATTTCCGGAAATTTTCTTCGACTCCGAAGCATATGATATAAACCACTGCTTAAGCCATGTATTGATTGTTTACTTTGCCTTTTCATTGGAAGTCTTTGTTCAGAAATAAACCATTTTTTGTCGAAATCATTGTTTTCTTCGTTTGTATTGTATTTATCGAAAGACATTCCGAGAGAAACAATGCATACAAACCATAGGATTATTATTTCTGAAATCGATTGCATCTGTAAAACAAAATTCAACCCTTTTTTCAAAACTTCAAAAATATATTTCTTATGTTATCTTTCAATCGTTATCTCTATTCCCCTGTTTATCGATTTTAATTATTAACTTCAAAATCAGGGGCATAACGATAAATATCATGCTAAATATAATTTAATGCTACATAATGCTATAAATATTAATATTTTAATAAGTTTGTATGAGATTAATAATTATCCATGTTCATTTACTCTCATTGTATTCATGAATACAATAAAGAAGGTTTGGTTTTGAAATATTATTAATTAAAGCAAATGAATGAATAGTTTTCACAATAATAATCAAATTTTCAATTGTTGTTTCAATTACAGTATATTTTGTCTAAACTTATCCATCAATAAAATGTAAACCTTTTGTTCACTTACTCTAACAATATGTCAATTTTAAAATTTAATTTGATATCCAGTACCTATAGTTATTGTAATACCATGATACAATGTAACTCTAATATTAATCAATACCCAGGTTAATTTCTTTATGTTTCCAACAAGAGGTAAAAGAGTTTGATTACATTTCTTGGCCGCAAATATCCGAATAAATATTGAGTTACAGATGAAGTAATTATTTCATTGATTTGTGAAATGATAGCCAAAAGTATTGACATTTAAGTAAGTCTTCATTTTCATAGCATTTAATTATTTAGTATTACTTTCTTCTCATTCTCTTATAATATGATTAGAAAATGAGTAAAACTATCAAAACTTAGCGACAATTCTCTCTCTCAACGGCTATTATCTATTAAACAACAAATCAATTATTAAAAAGGGGCTAAACTTCGCAATAGTTTTCAGTCAGTAATGAATTACAAAATTTGATATACAATGAAAATTTTGTATAAGTTTTCACCAATTTTACAAAATGAGAGATTCACTGCATTCACAATCAAATTACAGCATATCTATTATGTTTGGAGAAACTTCAATGCGTGTTTAGATTCCATGTATAAAATCTGGAACATTTTTGCATTGTCTGTAAAGAGCAGCTCTTATAAATTGAAAGCGATAAAAGTTTAAGTCATGAATAATTTGGATTAATTGATGTACCAATGGAAATAGCACCATGAACAATTATACAGTAACTGTTCATAAGTAAGAGATGTAATAATAAAATATTTAAATGTTTTTGTCAAAAGTTTTATTTCGTTTAAATTGATTGTGAATTCATTTGAATGAATGTCTAAATAAAACAAAAACATATTTACAGTAAATGAAGATTAAGTAGTGATAAAGCATTTGACACTTTATTTCATTCATTTATTTGTGACAAAATATCCTTGTCATTTTATAATTGATTTTTGATATAAGATGATATAAAATCAATTATAACTACAGTATAGACAAAATATCGACAATCATTTGAACAAATTTATAAAATGTATATAAAATGACTTCAATTTATCCATTCATTTGCTTTTGTGTTTTGAATTCAAAACAACAATTCGTTTAAGAAATATTCATTGAACATAATCTAAATAACTAACCTTGATCATTTAATTGATCAGAATATGAATAGACATCATTCAAGAATTTGGTTATGTTTTCAATGAATTTTAGTTTAAACAATAATTCTTGAAATATTGCTTGAGTTTTGATGAAACTCTTATATTTTAACAAAAGTTAAAATAAATTGAAATATTTTATCAAATCATACCTTAAATCCAATGAATTGTCAATATATCACTTGTAGTAAAACAAACCCAGAAGAGTTAAGTCTAAACTACGCAAAGAAAGAGCATTTTGTCGGATAAGCTTTCATTTGGTTTGGGTTTGTGCAAAACATTGCACATGACATCAGTATAGGGCTAACGATAGAAGAGTTGGGAACTCGAGGAGGAGTTCATAGATTGGATTGACTTTACATTCAATTTACTTCAAAATACTTTTAAAATATGAAAATATTCAACAAAAATGAAGAAAAGTTTTATATTTATTGCAAACATAAAGAATTGAATCAATAAATAATTAAATGATTTTAACCTCAGATGAAAATAAATGTAAAAAATTCACATATTATTTATTTATACCTGAATTTATGCTAAATTCAAAGTTATCCACGTATTTTTTGAATCAAAGAAGGAGTTTTAACAAAAGTTTCTAAACCAATGGGTTTAACAAAATTCACAGAAAGTAATCAAATAATCCAAAAATGAATTAAATATTAATTCAATGAAAATCTGTTTTTCACTTAATATTCCCAAAATTAAGTATATTTTATAAGTTATTCTCATTTTATTACTTAAGTCTTGAGATAACATATTGTTTGTAGTTTTTATTCATTATATTTTAGTTCACTTTATTATTAAGTTATGTAAAGATAAGAGCATTAATGCAAACAAACAATAATTAGACATAAAAGCAAATCTTTTTTCATAATAATTGACTTTAATTTCTGTTTTACCCTTAAATCTCTGCAAAATATAAAAAACTAAACTTTTTGTTATAATTAATTATTTATGCAATTCTTCTCTTCTGTTGCCATAAAAACAAATCATATTTATTGGCTATAAATTGCTTTTGAATTCCTTTGGTCTGAAATAATTGTTAAAATGAAATATTTATAACTTTATTCATAGTTTTCGAGCATTTCTTGAATCAAATTCAGTCAAAAAATTTGCTTTTGATATAAAAACTTATTTCAAAATCTGATTTCAGTGTAAAATAACTTTTCATATAATTTCTTATTTTAAGTTCAATTTATTTGAGTTAAAATTTTCATAAATAAAAAATGAAATGAAATCTAATATAAGAAAAAGAAATGAAAATATTATTAATAAATAAATAAATGTTTCACTTTTTGTACAAAAATATAATTTCAGTTAAAATATTGATTAGAAATGAAAATATGTTTTTATATCTTATGTTTTGAAATGAAAACAGAAATATAAATATTGTTTTCAAAATGTATTTATAATTAAATAATAATTTAATTAATTTGAAATTATTTAAAATATTTTAGTAACAGAGCCGACATTAGTGAACATAACACTAAATGAACAGGGTTAGTTATCATTAATTTGTCTGATAAGACAGAATCTACAGTATATTTCGTTGATGTAAATGAGGAAATGAAATGAAATTCTGGTTTCAATTTCAGTGAAAAACATTCATTTTTATCAATAAATTATTAAATTATAATCTACTCTAAGTTAATCTAAGTTAATCTTGGTCCTTTCTACAAATATTTCAACTTATTTGAGTGAAAATAACTTTATTATTATGAAAATCAATAAATCAATACTTAGTTTAACATAAAATTACTTAAATATAACTTAAATGAAAAACATTTTACTATTTGTTATGTATTTTATGTAAAAGACTTGAAAACATCAAAACATTTAACGTTTGAGTCATTGAATGAAAACAACAAATCATTGAATGGTTTTGTCGTTTGTTTTGCCATAACTTAACCATTGATTGAAATAATCTTCAAATATCTTCGGAGTGAATGAATGGCCTCTTTGTGGAGATTGGCTTCGGGATCAACGGTTGAAGAGTTTGCAAGAGATGTTTACATTAAGAGTAATATAACCATTGGTTTAAACAAAACGATTAAACGTTTAATAAAAACATTGAATGAAAATCAAAACAAATTATTAATTGAAACCCAATTTGTAAACGATTTTTGTCATACCATTGAAGCCATACTTCTTCACGGACTCAAAGAGAAGTTGACGACTCGGGTGTCAAATGTGTTCACAAGTCCGTCATCACAACCAAAGAGATATCAATTGGACTTTTGGCCAATTATTTTGATTTTATGTCATAACGAGGTCTCAAGAAATGTCAAACAGTTATCAAACATAACGACAGACATCGGGAGGTGTAGGGCATGGCTTCGGTCGGCACTCAACGATGGTCTTATCATAAGCTATTTGGAGGCCTTGACCTCAGATTCGTCTTTATTACATGGATTTTATCGGTCCTCGGCTTATATCCGGGACAGAGAGCACACGGATATACTTAAGAGTCTATTGACTGCACTCGACTCCTATGTGTTTAACCTAACCATCGATAGTCCGACTCTGGACTCATGGGATGAACAAACGTTGCGTTTAATTGGTGTCAACTATGTTGAGACCGAACCCCAACCCGTCATCACAGCTGTGGACGCCATTCAACTCATAGAAGATCACAAAAAGGCTGAAAAAGTATTAAAAGTTTTTTTTGGTTTAAAAATAAATTGAATTAAAATTGAATTTATATTAAAATCAGATCCAAATGAACGACGAATTGACCTCTAATTTAGACAAAGGTATTGAAAATGTTTCTGAAGGAGAGTCTGATATAAAGTCAGAGAACTTGAGTGAAGTTATCGATGAAATTATGGGTGATTTAGATTCAGACACATCTAAGACATCGGCGGACACTGAACGGGGAAATAGTTTGAGTCGAATGTCGGGTTGGAGTACAACACCTCAGAAGTCAGATGAAAGACCAGAAGTTGAAGGACAGAGTTATGACGCCATTCTTCAAAGCTATTCAACACAAGCCGTCCTTTCCAGCACTCCGGACATCAGAGACTTTGCGACATCTCTTGACTTTGAGAACGTTATGGCCAGACCTTCGTTTCTGACAAAAGCCGTCTCAAAGCTGTCCACTAAAGAGCAGTCGCCGACCGATTCGGTATCTTCTGATTCAGACTTTGAAGTCATACCAAAGAGTGTTGTACTCAATAACTCAGATCCAGAAACACAAAGATTTTTGGATCAATTGATGAAATTAGCGAATGAATGGGGTTTAGACGAACAGGACTACAAGTGCTCGGCTTGTGGTCGACCTATTGGTATGATTTATGGCAAATCACGTTTGTGTCACTTTGATGGCCACCACTACTGTCTTGACTGTCATGCAAATGACGAATCCCTAATCCCGGCCCGAATTATTCATAACTGGAATTTCCGTAAATACCCGGTCGCTAAACATAACAAACATTTATTGACGTCAACCGAAAGCGAACCGCTTTTTGATATAAAAATATTGAGTCCTTTGTTGTACTCAATAATAACCGAAATGAAGGGAACGCTTGAACTTCGGACTCAACTCTTCTATTTGTAAACACTTTTTGTCTTTTATTGAAATCAAATCTAATTTTATAATTGAATCCAAAGACACGCCTATCTCTTCACATGTCAGGAGAACATAGCACTGGAACTTCGGAAGACTGTGTGGCCACGGGAACACCTGTTTCAACACATCCATCTCTATTCAGTGGCCGATCTCTTTGAGGTTTGCTTTTATTTGTCATTCAATTGAAAATTATTTTAATTTTTACTTAATTGTGATTTTTTATAACATTTAGGTTCAAAGCAATCAATTGTTGCAAACCTTAAGCAAAACGATATCTTTTGCTAAAAAGCATGTCCTGTCCTGTCCTTTGTGTACATTAAAGGGCTATTATTGTGAAATTTGCAAATCATCTCAAATCCTATACCCATTTAATACGGATTCAACAAAACGGTGTGAAAAATGCAAAACCGTTTTTCATTTACGCTGTTATGAGGAACGGTATGACAAACACTCGTGTCCTAAATGTCTTAGAATTGAACGAAGAGAACAGTCGGCTCTGACTGAGAGTAACCAACGGTTTGAATGAAATTTAACTCAAAATAAATGTATTTTTATTTTATTTATTAATATTTTTCAATAAATTCTTTGTTTTGATTCAAAAATCATTTTTTTATTCAAATTAACCGAAAATTGTTTTAAATTTTAGTTTTATTTTTGAAGTTTTAATAATTTTGTATATATTTGTCATTTTATTTATAAATTTATGTTTTCGTAGAGAATATTTAAAATATATATATATTTATTATATTTAATATATTTTTACTCAAAATAAAAATGAAATAATTTTTTCAAAGAAACCAAAACTCAAATTGTTTTTTGAATTTAACATAAAAATTAATTTTTTTATTGAATTTTCAAATCATTTTAAAGTTATATTTAAATTACTTTTTCTTTATAATAACAAAGAGTTTATGATTTAACTACAAATTCATAGTTAAACTAAACTATAGATAATCTTATCTCAGATTTTGGTTTGTAATAAATCCTTGTTTTCAATTCAATTTCAAGTTATCTTGTAATCAATTATAAGTATTTCCATGATTACAACAATTTTTCAATTTTGATATAATTTTATCTTTTTTTCTGAAATAAATTTATTCATTCCTTAAACCCCTTAAAACCACACAATTATATATTTTATACTTTTTTTGACAAAACAATTGAATTATTCATTGATTTTGTTGATAAAGTTATATAATATTTAATCGTTTAATGATTTTCAAAAAGAATTGAAATTAATTTAGAAAATAATAATTTTCACACAAATAGTGAAGATTTGAAGTTTAAGTCAATTATATCTATACTTATTATAACTTTGTCTCAAATGAACACAACTTCTCAGAAGAGAACTCCTTTGCCATACGATCCCAATGTTTAGTACTCTTCAGACTTTAGGGTTATTTTTGGCACTCATTTATAATTTGTACATAAAGAT
>JAQGAT010000635.1:0-25904 GCA_034687845.1 Pantelozetes paolii | reverse complement strand
AAATACTTTGGTCACGAGGCAGACAGTAATCCAATCAGATTAGGGGCTTAACCCAACCCCCTGTCCACTAGTCTATCAATTCTGATATAACGATAACTATCTATCAATTAATGCATTGTTTTTGTCGTTAAAAGAGTTCACAAAATAATTAATAACTAATTCTTTTTGAAAGTGTTTTTCGTTTTTATCAGATATTTAGTCATTATTTAAGATAATTGTTGTCTTTATTACTAACAAACCATTGATTCTGTCGTTTAATCAATAAATTATTAATAATTAAATGAGAAATCAATTTATTTTCAATAAAAGTTCAAAAATACAGGAATTATTGAATTTTTGGGAAAATGTTGTGAAATTAGAAAAAATTGTTTAAAAAGTACTGAATATATAAAAATTAAATTAAAGGTAAACAAAAGGCACTCAAATTGTAAACAATGAAAGTTTTGTCGGTTTATTGAAAAATAAACATTAATTTTGAGTTTTTATTGAATACTTTGAAAATATATGTGTTTTTATCTTAACTTAAATTCAGTTAATACTTATCGTTATCTTTATTGACGTAAAAAAATAGAGGAACGGATGAAATATTCATGAAAATAAGTTTTTACCCCTTAATACCCCTTAATATCCCTGAATATAATAAATCAAAGAATTTTAAATCGAAATTAAACTTAAATTCCGATATTTTGTTGACTTTTGAATGAATACTAGATTTTCGGGTAAAAAACAAATCAATGTTTAGTTTGACTCAAAAATAGCATAAAATATAATGATTTTGTGTTTTTGTGTCAAACGTTATGAAAAACATCACAAAAATAATGAATAGCTTTAACACTGGATATCAAAGTATTGAATATCAAGTTTTAAGTAAACGAGAGGACCGGCAGTCGTACCGCTGTCACCGGCAGTGAGTCTTATTTCTTTAGTTATCGGACCCTTTATTAGACTTATCTCTTCCTCCAACTCTCTGACCGACAACACAGAGGAACCGATGAGAGTGTGCGGTGCGAACGGGTTTCTGTCAAAGCACTGTATGATCAATAAATTATTAAGACCCTGGTAAATGTTCAATTGAGAGGAATCATTCCATTTTAGTTTAAATAAATTATTTTTATGATTAGTCGTCGACTGGTTTTTGGATGAAAGAGATGGTGAAGATCTTGAGATCAGTTTGCGGTCGCCGTTAGGACTCGTGGGAACACAACGAACCGTTTTGGTTGAGTATATCTGATATATAGTGCTATCGTTTGCAGCGATACTTAGTTTGCAATAACCGTTCAAAACGTCTGAAAATGAGATTAAAGTTAATTATAAATCAATTTTATGTCAAATAATACTAACTATTAGTTGACGTCAACTGAAACCCTTCGATCACTGAGACCAACAAACGCCCCCTTTTTTGGAGATTATTTGAATCTAAAGACAAAAAACAATAAGATTTGGGAAATAAAACAAACATTCAATCAATTACTGGAGGGTTTGGCCGAGGATTGCAGTCTTTCAATGTCTCTGAAATGTCGGGCAGAAGTGTCAATCGATTTGACCCAAAGTGAGCGCTCATTAGAAGAGATGGCTTTAAGGGTTAGGTATTTCTGTTGAGAATTAACATATATTTGAAACAGATTTGGGTCTAAATTGGACTCAAATTGAGGCAATTCTGTGATAATTATGTCATTTAAAAGTATCGGTTCTTTATATAAGCGATAAGTAGAGGACAGGGCTTTGTCCGATGCGAACACATTTGTTATTTTAGGCATTTCTTTCAGTGGTATTGTAAGCATAAGGAAGTCATTGAACAAAAAGCCAACTAATTCTCGGCCGGAATTGGCTTTAATAAGAGATCCGGAATGGTTTAGCTGTCGGGCACCTGAAGCAAATCAAAGGTCAATAGTTTTGTCAAAACATAAAACCAAATCAATTAATACCCAAACAATTGGTTTCAGAATTGAAAGCAATGTTTTGATCGAAACCATCGATTCTGACGTGTTTTTGGATCCATTCCAGTCGTTGGGTATCTTCGGTCGTACGACAGGCCTCATTCACACGCTTACAGAGGTTTTGCGATAATACTAGTGCTCTCTCACATTCAGTATGATCAGGGTGATTTCCAGGGGTATGTTCAAGTATTTTGTCAATAAGTAAGGGGTATTTTGTGATCCTTTGCATTGGTTTCAATAAATAGCTACTCAGAGGCAGTCGATTGGCGCGCGAGTCCTGTGAACACATTCGCGCCGTTTTGTCAAAATTCGGGTCGTTTTCAGTCTTATTTTGGATGAGACGAGCGGTTGTCAACTGATGGGAACAGTATTTTACGTATTGTTCAGACATTAGATCCAAGTGTTGGCAAAAGAGATCAGATATTTGACTAATTATTGTCATATTATTACTAATAATTGCATTTCGTTTGCGATTACGGAGTGCTCTAAACATTGAGTATATATTTAATTAACAAAAACTAAAATCCATTTAATATTTAATTTCAAATACTTTAAGAACTTTTGATTGCATTTCACAAGTTTAGGCCAATTGACGAAAATAGCCTCCGATTCGCTATCGGTTATGCATTTGTGTGCTTTCAGGGGCTTTTGAAACACCTATTGATTTGAAACACCATTTGAAGCACTGATTGATGGCAAGGGTTTATAACACAATCACTTACGTCAACCACAACCTCCAGATCTCTTACGTAAGCCTTTTCAGTGGCGATGAACTCATTTATATGATTCTGTCGTTTCCTCTCGTCATCTGTGATACTATAAGACTCCGATTCAATGGTCTCTTCATCGAAGTCGTCGTCGAATTCATCATCAAATTCATCATTGAATTGATCGTCAATTACTTCATAGCCATTGTTTTGGTCGCCATTTTGAACCTCGAGGTCATCGACGTATTCATAGCCATAGTTCTCGTCTTCAATCTCTTGGTCTGAATTGAGATTTAATAGCAAATAAAGACAAACAAAATATAATTGAAATAAAAAGACAACAAATTCTTGTTATTTTATATTTCACTTCAATCGACAGTAAGTTTACATTCAATTCATTAATTAGTTATCAATAAAGCTATCAATGGATTCAGAGATTCAATAATTAAATCATTAATTAAGAGATTCTTTTGAATTAAGAAAAGGAGAAAAACATTAATAAAATTTCATTTAATATAATCTTTGATCAAAAAAATACTTTAAATAAATGTTTAAAAAATATAATCAAAAGAAAAATTGATTTTAAATTAAAATATAACAAAACTTAACGAAACTAATGATTAGAAGACCCACTACTGGACTATAAAACTAAATTGTATTTCAAATGAAATCAAAAGACAACAAAAAACAACCAAAACATTGATAAAAATTATATTAAAAATCAATTCAAATATAAATATTAACTGAAAATCATTTGAGAATCGGTTTAAGTGTTTATAAACTCCTAAAGGTTTACATAATTTTATAATTAGTTATTAATTACTGATATTTTAATTGCTTTTAAATAAGTATTAATTCAATTGATATTGAAATGAAGTGAAAGTCGTTTTGGTTGTAATGCCATTAAGAGATGCCTTCAAATGTACGGCCGTTTTGTATTCAATTATTGGGTTAACATTTCTCCAATAATTAAAGACAACAACGAATTGTGTGGAAAGTTATGAGTAGTCACTAGTAGTGGGTCTCCGAAACACAATTTAATTATGCATTTCCTACAAAAGGGTTTGAAAAAAGAGGGAATGTTGTCAGAAATGTATTCAAAACTATTCAAGAATTCACTAAAAATTGCTTTAATTTAGAAATAATTGAAAGTATTTACAGAAAAACCGTATTATTTGTTGACTTAGGGCTCAAAGGGTTCATAAAATTACTCAAAATAATAATTCATTGAAATATTAATACTGTTTTCAAAACAAAACAAAATTATTATAAATAATACGGTTTTTTGCAGTCATTTACTCATCAATGCATACCTTGTTCTCGATATACTTCCACGTGATTCGATGGAAACAATCCTATGGCACCGGTGCTGACCAACTGTCCCTTCCACCACGTAGTGTCCTCTTTTGCTAATACTTTAATCATGTCATTGGCCTCAAAGGACAGTTCGTCGTCGTGTTGGGCATGGAATGAATACAAAGCAATCAATTTCTCTGTAATTATAAACAAGAAATTAATAAAAAGTAATTTAAATACCAATCCATTCATCCATTCATTCACTCATTACCCGAATCTTTGTCTTCAGAAGCCTTTTGTTTGATGGGATCGGGTGTCGATCGCGCAGAAGAACCTCCAGAACCTCCGGAAGAATTCAAACCTTTGACATACGAGGCGGGGAACCAACCGACCTGTTTCTTCTTGCCTTTAATCTGGATCTCCCCTTCCCACCAGCCCGAGGAAGTCTTCTTGCGGACCTGAACCAACTGTTGCTTTTCAAGACTGAGCTGTTCAGGACCGGTGGCCTTATAGGGGGCTATCACTGTCACGATCTCCAGTTTCTTCAGTTTTGACTTCTGTTTGAAAACAATTTATGAATAAATGGATAAAACATTGAAAGAAATAAATGAAACGAAAAATAGGTTTGAATTGAATTATGAATGAAAACAATGAGCGAAACCTTCGATGGCTTCGGAGAGTCACAGCTCTCGGAGTTCCGTCTCTTTTGGGTTAGAAAAGCAGCAAAAGTTCGGAAAACAAAACAATTTTAGAGTTTATTCTAGAAATCAAAACAAGGATTCAATCAAATGATGACTTACTTCCCCATCACTCGTCGGTGGGGGAGTCGGAGCCGACATTTGGCTCTGCAATGGCGGCGCACAAGTAGTCTTGGGCGCTGGAGTGTTGGGCTCTGTTAGGACAGGGTTGGGCTGAGGCAAACAAATCACAATTTAGACATACAATACGCTTATATATAATGATTGAAACAATCAATCATTTTGTTAACAATTCGCACAAAAAGCCGACAATTATTGCAAAAATTATACAAAAAAAACATAAAAACAAATAAAATTGAAGTCAATCTCAAGACTTACCACTTCTTCCGGTTGTGCCGATCGAACATAATTAGAGGGAAAGACCCCTTGTCTTAGTTGTCCAATAGTACCCGTCCACCACTCGCCCTCTTTCTTAATCACTTTAATCAATTCGTTTGCATCAAACGCCAGATCCCCGGCCTCTTGTGATTCAAACGGATATAACGACATATAATACTCGTCCTCTTGAGACACATTTCCAGTTTCGTCCAATGGCTTAACGTATGTCTTTGGAAACCAACCGGAAGTGTCGCCTACCTGTCCAAACCACCACATGTCCTGTTGCTCTTTGATTGTTATGATATCCCCCTTTGAAAAAGACAAATGATTGTCTTCTTTGGCTTTCCAGGGGTATTGTGCTATAGCTTTGATTGAACCAACAATAGGTTCAGAGCTCTTCACAGTTGAGGCTGTCTTCTCAAAACTGGACTCTTCTGACTGAGAGAACTGCGGAACAGCTTTACTCAACACTACTTCCGGTTCGTTAACATTTTCTGGTGTCTCATCGATGCCCCTGAAGGGGTATAAAAGTATTAAATTATATGAAACCTCAATGAAATGAAGACATACTCTAAATGAGTGTGTTTTTGGAGTTCATAATTGTTTTCGTCAGCACTTGGTGTCTGTTGTCCATCAATTAGTTCGACATATGCTTCTGGAAACCAACCCACCTGTCCATTGGTCTCCCCAGACAGCCATCCCGGTTCACTGCACGCACTCGTGTCCACCTTAATGTGGAAACAGAATTAGATTTGAAAACAAATTAAGACCCAATAATTGGATGCCATTCCCAATGCCTACCAGCACTGTATCTCCCGGTTCTATCGTCAGCTCATCTTTATTTCTGGCGTGAAATGCGTAAAGACATCGGTATTTGACTTTTGAAACATTTGTATTGTCTTTCAAAGCGTTGTTATCTGAAGGCCACTCAACATTTTGGGGCACTTCTTGACCCCAACCCGCGTTCAGGTCTTCATTAGTGCTTTCTTGATGTCTGTCCCGCAGTTCTTGTGCTTCGATTCGCTTATTTTCGTACACTTTTGCCAAATCACAGGTCTTTTCAATCAATTCTTTCATTTTATCCTTTAATTCAGTCAATTGTGAACTATTTTGTGCAAAATCAGCCATTTTTGTCTCCCTTTCCCTCTCATAGACCTCTATTTGAGATTTCAATTGATTTATAATTAATTGTTTGTTTTGAATGGCAAACTGATCGGTGCCCGCATTGGCCGCGCCTAACGAGAGGACAATAAAACAAATTAAAGATTTTCAAAACAAAGAGTAATTATATGACAATACCTGCGGCGGCGGCGGTATTCTTGAGCTGTTGGGTTAGCTTTACTTTTTCGCGTTCTATATATAATTGTTTGTCACTCAAGGCCTTCAACTGAGCCTTAATAGAGCTGAGAAGACCTAACTTCTGATCCCTTTCCAAACGCATTGAGTCAATGTCGGCCTTAATGTCTACCACTTTCTTACGCGTTTCGGTTACCGTTCCGTTCAATTCATTCAGTTTATTGGTAACCCTTTCCATATCAATGGCCAAAGACTTCTTTCGGGACTTAAGTTTAAGCAACTCTTCCTGTGTTTTAACCTTTTGGTTCAACAGTTCCTGTTTTCGGGTGTTTTCCCATTCAATCATTCTCTGCCTTTCCATCTCACGTCTGGCCGACTCTCTCTGTTCCAGTTGTTTACGTCTTTGCTCTTCTTTTTCGTTCTCAATCTCTCGCTGTCTCTGTGCCTGTCGTTCGAGCTCTTCCTGCCTTTTCCTCTCCTGTTCCAGCCTTTAGTGTAAGAAAGGGTTTAGTAATTAAATTGAAGACAAAACCATTGAATCCAAACCTAATTTGTTCGCGTTTTTGATGTTCTTCTCTTTCTTTTCGTTCCCTTTCCTCTCTTTCCCTCTTCTGTTGATCAAGTAATGCCTGTCTCCGTCTATCCAATTCCAACTGTCCCTTCTCAAAGTTTTCCCGTCGTTTGTCTTCAAAAGTGGCCACAAATTTACTATCTTCTGGAATGTTGTCAACTGTTGGCGCCATCGCTGGCGTAATCGTTGGCATAGCTGTCGCCGCGGATAGTGATCTCTTGCGTCGATATGAAGGGGGTATCAAATCTGGAGGCAATATAGTGGGAACGGGATCTCCAGCTCTGACCGAATCAATCAAATGCATGGCAACCACAAACTCATCGCAGGTTAGTCTTCCGTCAGCGTCTATGTCTGATAAGTTCCAGATCTGTGCCAACACTGGTTGCGGGAGTTTAGACTCAATTAGTATATTCCTGGACTGAGGACCGGTTAGAAACCCCGTCCGCGTCCTGTCGTGTGAATTGAATTGTTGCGTATATTTTAGTTTTGATGTCTGAGGTATTGCCCATTCAGTCAACATTGAGTTCGGGTACTCTCCGGAAGTAATAGATCCCGACCTCTGAACCTTCTTTGACATATCGGCCGACGGAGGCGCTGGTCGTGGAGGCGGTGCTGAAGATGTCATAATATGCTCGACGGGAGGACTAGTATATGCGTTGGGAATCGTGGGCTGAGGCACAGCATTGGTGGTACCAAAGGAGCCGAAGTCAGAAAAGGCGGCAAAAGCCGGCGGTTCGACCAAAATCTGTTGAAAATAAGGTGTAATTGACGTCAAAATTGATTCAATGATTGATTCAAACCCTTAGAGATTGCGGCAAAACATTTGGTAATTCAATGCCTTTTAGTTTACATGATATCAGATGTAAAGCAATGGAGAACTCATTGATATCCATCTTTCCGTCGGAGTCCACGTCAGACAACGACCAGACGTGTGCCAACACTCCCGGCGGTAGACCTGAGGCCAGCATAACATTCTTCGCCTGATCTCCGGTTATCATCTCTGAACGTGAAGAGCAGATCCGCACAAACTGTGACTCATATCTGGCCTTTTGGTCACCGGTTATGATGAATGGGTCCGACGGTGGAGAAGATAATGGCATTTCGGGAACCGATTCACAGATTAATCAATACTTTAACACAAAATCAATTGATTTTATAACACATTTCATAACTGTTTGACAATTAGTTGTAATAATAATAATAATAATATTAATAATAGTTTTAATAATTATAACAAAAATAAATAACAAATGAATTAATATTTCATTTTATGTTAACTTCAGTTCAATGAACACACAATGTATTGCAATTGAATGCAAGAACTCTATTCACATAAAGCGTTACAACAATGCAATGGAAAGAAACCCCAAAAACATTGTTTCAATTGTCTGTCCATTGATTTCTTATTTCATTATTTAAAGCCCTTTTGTGTACAATATATTTGAATGGATCTGAGCTTTGCTTTCCTTAAATTTACGCCCGTTTTTATGAATCAATGAATATTTCAAACAATAATAATGTTTACACTTCTTATCAATCGATTGTACAGTTGATTAGAAATACTATTAAATATTTAACCAAGATCATTCAACCTATTGATGATACCCATCAATTACAAGTTGTGCCACAATTCAAGTTTAAGAGATAAAAGTTAATTAAACGACGAGTTATTTGTTTTTCACTCATTTATATACTTTTCAAATGTTTATTAATACTTGGTGAGATTTTTTTTAACCTTGCACATTCTGTCAATATTCTGTTGGGGGTGAGAGTATTGTAGAGTCCAGAGTGAAATGAGATTAATATCATGCCTTCAGTCCTACAAAAAGCTATTTATTGTTTGAATACAAAGTTTTATTAATAAATGTCTAAACAATTGAATAAAACTTTTTATTTTAAACTTATTTTTAATTTTATTAATATTTTTAATCCATTTATGAATCATAAGCTGTAATACAATATTCATTAGTGTTTTGTTGAGTATATAAAGCAATTGATTGACACAAAAATTAAGTGGTGGTCCGACACTCATGAGAATAATACCAGTGCTTCAGAAATTAATTCTGTACTGAAGACACACTGGGATTACTTTACATAACCCTGGGTTTGAACCGTTCCGTTCCCCGGGTGTTATAATAACCCTGGGTTTGAACCGTTCCGTTCCCCGGGTGTTGTAATAACCCTGGGTTTGAACCGTTCCGTTCCCCATAACAGAAACACTCTATGAGTCCAATACTGATCACCATTTCTTTCATCAAATAATTTTAGACAACAATAACTGCGAGAAGTATTCAATGGTGTGATTGAGTGATCACTTCATTGAGTTTTGTTAACAATTGTCAAATATATTCATCAATTGATTGCAAATATTTGAGATTCAGTTCAATATTAAACTCATTTTAAGAGCACTTAAACTCATTCACTCTTATTATCGTCGGATTCCTCCGACGGTTCCTCTTCTTCACAATTATCTTCATTTTCATTGTCTTTATTGTTGGGGGTATTGATCTTCAAGTGATATATTCTGAGCATTCTTTTGACTAAATTTCCAAACTCTTCGATATCGAAGGCATAGTCATCCGAGTCATCCGAATCCACCACTCGATAGGTATTGCTGTTTATGTCCGGCATATAAGCGCGCAATCGATCGCTACTTATCTGTGGTTTCATAACAATTAGTAAAACAACAAAACTATTAATACTTTGATTCAAACCCTGACCTGATTTGAGACATAAACCGATTGGAAGTCAATGCCTCCCAAAGCGTAACCGTTTTCGTGAACTTCTTTAATGATTTCAGAGATTGAAAAACTGATTTCCAATAAGTGTTTGGGCTTTAGGTCTACCGTTTCCCTCAGGAATTCGATGAGCCCTACATACCCGGGTGGGGCTCTAAATAACTTGTTGTTTGAGGAACTGATACTTCTTTCCACTTGTTTTCCCTTTCGTTTAATTGACATAATTAGGGAACGACTGGTCAGTGAATCTCGTTTTGTCTTAAAAGTGAAGAGAGAAATGGGTGACTGCGCTAAACTGTATATAATAGGGTTGGTCGCAGAGTTCAGGGGAAATACAAACACCGCTGTCCATGAATACGCTGCACCTGAAGAGTAGGGTTTATTAAAGTATTTATATTAGCCATTAGTGAATCTATATTACCCGGGATTGTGAGTCCGGCCAAAGACATTAAACCCATAACAATGACGGGAAACCAACACAAGAAGTTTGTGACCACTATTAGTGCCATTTGTCGTCCGATCTTCAGACCAAAAGGTGTTATCGAATGAAAGTGTATGTAATGTTTGCAGACATACCTGTGTTTCCCGCACTTGTCTCGCCTTAAGTCTCTTCATCTTCTTTCGAGACAAGCGTATAGTCTTATACATAAAGCAATAGCACCCGACTATTATCATAAATGCTATCAAATTGACGCATAAAAATATAGCGACAGAGTATTCCCATCCCTCAGGTTTGTGTGGTGTGATGTGAAGCGCCAGACAAGTGCCGGAACGGGCATAAAATTTCCCGTTAAAGTATGGGATCGGAAGAAGTGGTAAACCGGCGAAGAATATGACGAAAATCCACGAAAGAGTTATAAGTCTTGAAAATATTGAATCAATTTTAGTATTATTTTACAAACATTTCATTCATTTCTAACCTATAAGTGAAACTCATTGTGAATTTGCGCGAAGAGAATGGGAATGATATACAAATCAGTCGATCGACTGTAATGAACACCAGTGTCGCCACAGAAACCTCTGAGGAGACGGTAGAAAGAAAGCCACAGAACTGACACAAAATACTGTGTTTCCAAACGTCGGAGTTCTCGATATAACGGCCCCTAAAAGCAAATCAATTGATATTAAAGTGATATAACTTTTGTCTTATAGCTGTTAAAGACCTGTAGTATTCGTCTACCGATGCGATCACTATTAAGTAGATTGCCATCAATAGGTCGGCCAAACCTAATGACAGGATAAGAGTAGAACTGACGGGGTTTGCATAAAGTCTTGTTTTGAATCTCCAGATAACGACCGCCCCGTTGGCCAAAAGCGCCACAACTCCTAAAAACCATAAAATTATTCTCTGAACCAAATTAGACATCAAGTCTTCGCAATCAGAGATCTCGTCCTGAGGGGGAAGGCATCTAAATATATACATAATTGTTATATAAAGTGATGACAACTCTTCCAAACCTATCAAACGGAACGACATTTGATGCCAAACAACAGAATTTGAATGAATCGGTGGATAAAAATCTCATTGACTTTAAGGCGTGAAACATGTCTTTAGGGAATGAATGCAATTCATTGTCTCTGATGTCAAGTGTTATTAAAGACGTTAATTCATTAAAAGCTCCCTTTTCTATGATTTTGAGCCCATTCTGCTTGAATACCAGGGTCTGAAGGGATGACATCTGAAGAAATACATTTTCATGCAATATATTAACGCTAACCGAAGATATGTTTAAATATCGCAAAGAAGTCAACCCAACGAAAGCCCGGGGCTCTATCACAGACAGGTTAGGGTTGTCGTCCAGTATAAGGTTTGTCACTCTTTTAAGGCCAGCAAAAGCCGCCGATTCTAACACTTTTATGTCATTATATCTTAAGTCAAGTTTATATAGGTTTGTCAATTGAAGGAATTTCTTGGATCTGATCACTTGAATACCATTCCTCTGAAGTATAAGTTCTCCCAAATCGCCAAATGAACTGAAGTCTGCATTTGAGAGATTGGGTCCCAAATAGTTAAGACTGAGCTCTAGTTTTCGCGTCTCTTTCGGTATTAATTCAATGGGAAGTCGTGTTAGATTAGCGTTCCTGCAGTCGACAAACAGTCCGGTGCACAGGCAGTTGTCAGGACAGGTGAGGTCACAAAACCATTCGTCGTCACCCAAAGGGCAGTGCCTAATGCCATCGCAAAGTTGATGTAATAAAACACATGAGCTCTCATTAGCGCACTTGTACTGTCCAGGGCACATATACCTCGCACACCCAACTTCATCACTACCGCCAACACAATCCCATTTACCGTTACATATATATCGCGGAGGAATACAATAAGAGTCCGTACACTTAACATAGTCTGCGGGGCACTGGTATGTCTCACAGTCTCTCAGGTGTGACACATCTCTGCACCCAATCTGATAACCCAATTGATCGAACTCATAAATGCACCGATACTTTGGATCAATCATTTGTCCGGATTGGCACTTGAAGTCTGGGATGAGTCCGGTCTGTGACTCACACTGTTTAGAGTCGTAATGGTTTCTAACATTCCCTTCGCACTCAAGGGGCCCGACATAGAAGTACCCGGATTTGCCCAACTTATATGTGTCTCCAAAAACCACACGAGAAATCGGAAGTTTATTTTTGTCTGTAATATATCCCGAGTCCTCCACCCATTCAAACATCATCTCATTATCACAATTGCACACAAGGTTTGGTTGAGTGCAGTTTGGATAACAGGCACACTTACCATTGGGTGCTCCACCCCATGAGGTTTGAGGTATTCCTTAATTCAATTAAAATTCAAACATTTATAAAATTAATAATAAAATAAAACACACCCTGTCTTGAGACCCAGTATGACGAGGGTTTGGATGTATTGAATCTAAACCCAGTGCCAGAGCACTGCCAACTGAGATACTGTTTGCATGTCTTAGAGTTGTTAATGAGTGTAACGATTGACTCCATATTGTAGTCATAAGTTATAGATCGGGTATAGGATGCCGGGCCGTCGACATCACTCTTCACAAATAGCTTTGTTTCCGAGTCGTGATGTATAACAGTGCGGGCGTTATGGGCTGTGAAGAAGCACTCGACTGTCATCCCTACAGTTGTCTGGCCTTCAGGTTCTATAAAATAAGTGCCGTTTGTGTCTATGTTTTCATATATTTGTAAATCCTATCAAACATTCAGTTATTAATAATATATTGGAAACCATTGCAGACATACCCGACATGTCCTCCGTTTGACAGTAAGACAGGCACTCCTTTCATACCTCTGCCAAACCTTTTCCATCTGAGCGTGAATAAGCTTAGAGTGCCATAAGTTTGTTGCTTCATATATGGCTCTCTTGTCGACCGTCTTTGATGTACTATTTTTCTGGCACCGGGAGGCCTGTTCATCCTCATGAAACTTTCCAGGACAGTCTCTGTGTCGATCGCACAGTGCGTAAAGCGGAATACAATTGCCATAATAGCACTGGAATGTTGTGTTCAGATTACAAGGGGTTGCAATCAGAGTGCAGGCAAACCCTTCATCGCTCAGGTCTTCACATAAAAATGATTTGAATTTTTAGTAAATTAGTGACACTTTTGTCACTTCATTGACAAACCTTTACAATCAGTCAAGAGATCGCATCTTTTGAACTGAGGAATGCACTGATCATTATTGCACCGGAATTCTGATGTCTTCTTACACTGACGTCTCTCACAAAACATTTCATCTGAACCGTCGCCACAGTCGTCAACAAAATCGCAATACTTTTCAAATTACAAATATATTTTAATTAATAATAGGTTTATCGTTGAAGACATACCATTCCTATTGCAATACACCTGCCATTCGCGCACCTGAATTGAGATTCAAGACATGAATTGCCTGAAGAATCGCAACCAAATGTCTCATCGCTTCCATCACTGAAACAATGAGTTAATAAAAGTTATGAAAATGTTTTCGTTGAGAACTGACCGACAATTAGGTGTTCCGTCACATTTGAATAGATTGGAAATCACTTCAAGGTTTTCACAAACAAAATATCTGTTGTCGTCAACCCTTCTATAGATCTCTTCCTCGTCTTCAGTGATTACATTTGTAAACAATGGTTCTCTAAGTTTGAACTGTTGTGAGGAATAACTTGAATCCATTTTACAGATATAACCGCTGATGACATCGGAAACCATTTTTGTGGTATTTATTGGATTCGTTTGCTGTGAAGTCCTTTTGCCTAAAGAGCACGGGATGTCGTGCCAGTTGGCGGTTGAATGACTGGAATCTATCTTAATAACAGTGCAATCTTCAAACGCGCCGCCGTCTGGCTGTGCTCCCACTACCTCACCATCTTCTGTGCCGTAAGACCAGTCCGTATAACTCATTGGGTTTCCGTCACTCCAGTTGTAAAACCCCTCTCTGTTTGTGTCGATGAGTCCAATGTATATGCTTTGGTGTGGACTTACTTTCCACTTATTAATGAGCAAATAGTGGACGACTTGCATCTCATGTTGGTCTGTAATGCTAACCAAATGTCCATCCCTTCCCTTCTCAAACTGAGCGCATTTGTCTTCTGACTGATACCACTGAAGCGATTCCTTCTCAAAGAAAGCGCTATAACAGTAACCCCTAAAGAATGACCAATTGGGAGGACAGGCACCTTCTGGTCCCACCATTTGTTGCGCTAACTTATCATTTAATTTGAACTTTTGTGCGACATATGTAAGACTGAATCCCCGGCCGGAAAGGTTGGAATCGGTGTTGAACTCAATGAGCACTTTATTCCAATTGGAAAGTATATATTTCGGGGGCTTTTTTGAGTTACAATATCTTCCGATCAGTTGACCTGTAGATACATCGGTGAACGAGATGTGATCAAAGATACAGTCGCCAGAAGAAGCACCCATTGATGTGTTCGGGAGATCAAAGTCATCGACAGTGATATTGACGTAGTATTCTTGAGGCGCTGTAATAAGCCATTGGCACCGGTGGTTGTTGATGTAATTCAATGGATAATTGATGGACAAAATTCTTCCACAGTTTGAGACACAGTTATGAACTTTACTACAGACAGAGTCACCGATCCCACACCCGGGACACGAAGACATCTTATACTTTGCATAAAAGCCTTGGAACCGACTGATGGAGAACCGGAAGCATGTCTTCAAATGCAAACTTATGGCACCGTTTGATATGATTTTCTTTGGATATAATCTTGATTTAGTTGATTGTGAGGACAGGGATCGGGTGTTCGCCTCTATTATCGTCTCTTTCGGGTGATATATAGTCAGTGAGTCATGACATCTAAATAATCAATCATTTGATTACAAGAGTGTCCAAAGGAAAGGCATATAATATCATACTTTCCGCCACTCTTTTCCTTTGTGGCCAAATCTAAAACAATGAAATCTAACTCAACGTGTTTAAGGCCGGGGTTTATGTGCCACCAACAGGACTTGTATTGGGCGTAATAAAAGGGGTAATTGGGTGAGAATACCACACCTGTAGACTCGGTCAATGTTGAGACACAGGGCTCTGGCAATCAATTTGCACATCAATTAAATCACATATTTTAATCTCAATTTTGATGACTTACTCGTCGGGTCTCGACATCCAATCACTTCCATCCGAAGACACGGCGCTATTTTAAAGTTCAAGATCTTTACCCTCACATATCGGGTGAGTATAGGCTTCAAGAGGTTATACATAACTATTTCGTTGCCATCAATGCTCTGACTTTCGCATTGAACACATTTGTATACCTTTTGTCTTCCGATCGGCTCTTCTTCAAACATCCATTTCATGGTATCGTTGCTAAAGTACAGCTGAAACTGAAGAATGAATGAACTCTTGAATGCGTTGACCATTCCCTGCATAGCTATGCCCACAACTGTCACATAACTGTCGTTCAGAGGGAAAGTAGTTTTTGACTGCACATTGTCCTGGAGTTGTCGGACTTCACTGTAAAGCAAATCAATCTAAAGATAAAAACAATTATTTAATTATAAAATGAATTAAAATTTAATCAAAACCTGAATATATTTCTCAGAGTCACCGATGGCTGCACACCAGGCCATCGGACTATTGAGTCGGCCGTTCACGTGATGGTGAGTAAAGCCGTGATTATCGATAGACGAAGAACTGATAGCTATATCGAGTATCTCTTCGGTGGCCATACCTAATGGTCGGCCACAAGACTCCTCTCCAAATACCTTCACTTCACATAAACGCAAGCTATCGAAGCGATCGTTCATAAAAATGATGACATACTGTCCCTCAATGGGTTGTTCACAGTTCAAAGTAATCACTTCCGAGTCATTTGCGGTCACATCAAACGATGCGCACTCGACTGCACTTAAAAATGGTTTGTCCACTGCTCTGGATATACCAGTTATGTCATCAAAATAACGACTGAACCCATAAGTGTCTGGAGTGGTGTCCACTAAAACTTGAAAGCCTTTGAGTTGATCTGAAACATCATAATAGCAATAGTGAAGAGTCAGTCCTTTTTCAAACAGAGCGATGTCAACCCTCGGGTGCGGGTCTTGGAATTTGAGTTGATTTGTGCCACTTATGAAGATTAGATCCAGACTTATACCCGAGAGCTGTACCTCTTCTTCATAGTGAAAGAAGTGTTCAATTTCTGACATTCCCTCAACTTTCTGACATTCGTCCCCATATTGTAAGAGATAAAAGGGTCTGTCTTTCGGTAATCTGATGGACGCGTCGGGATTGCCGTCCTCTCGGCAGCAGAAATAAATGGTTGTATTATATTTGGTATAAATCCCTTAAATGTCAAAATAGTTTCAATTAATCACTGAATAAATGTCAACCAAAACGACAAACCCTTAGGAAGTGATCCCTTGACGTAGTTCTTCGATTCTGAAGAGTTGGTTGAATTGCTTTTGTCAAACCATGCGATAGAGCCTGAAGTGAAGCCTTCGGGACAGTTGTCTCCGACCTGGAAGACGCAGTACTTGCCAGGCATCCAACCGTAACCATAATTATTGGCATTTTGTGTGGATTTCTCATTTTGTTTAGTATTTCTAATACAGAAGTTCTGCACAATTCCCTCCTCAGTCGCCCCTCCCTTCAACATAATACCCTGAGTCCAGTACCTAAACTTATCATCTTGCACAGGTTCATGGCGTACGTCATGGAAGCGCATACCTGTTTGCCATTTAATATCTGTAGACGACGGACAGCCCGACACAGGCATTGGTAGTCCGTATTGACCGTAAGGCCAATCAATATTCTCACTTTGAAGAGCAATGTCTGCACCATATATTTGAATGCCATAAATCCGGTGCCTCTTTTGTAGGTTAACCCTCCACCAGGGCTCGTGCTCGTAGTTAGTGGCCGTGCATTTGGACGACTGTTTCCTTTCAATATTGCCGTCCACAGCAAGTGCTGCCTCTAATCCACTTCGAGTTGAGCTCTGGTCAGCAGACTTTCCTTCGGCTATATTGTTGATCCACTTTTTGGGAGTCTTTGGTTTAGGCAGTGCTCTAACCGTTGCATGAAATCCTCTACTATTGCCAACTCTTTTAAGAGTTGTATTCAATTGTAACATAATTTCACTGCTATTTGACTGAAGTTTTCCAATATTGAACTTGTTGATATTACAATACGTCCCGGTTTTGATGGTCTCGTTGTATTGGATGTCATACACTGTCAACAGATCTGAATTGCAGTAATGAATACCCGGAGTGAAGATGATATCGAAGTCATTGAATTCAATTTGAATGATATATCCCTCAAGAGTTGAGATTTGCCACAAATGGGAGTAATTGTTACCAAAGTTTTCGTAGACATAGTGTGGGAACGGATATCCAAATGAAGATATAGTTATGCATTCATTTGCTCCTAAATAGCAATTACTTTCACTACCATTCCGTCCGAACCCAACGTTACAACCCCTGCACATAGTCTCACGAAATTTTGCGACAAAACCTGTCATTAAATTCAAAATTTATTGAACAATAAAAGCGATTAATATTTTCTTAACCTTTCTTTTCAATGCTTTTCTGTTGATTGCAAGTCGTGAGCGTCAGATCAACAATAGTGTCGGTGCCGTCCGATACGAAATAAGGGGGCGAACCCTTAACTCTCTCTATATTTCCCATCAAAACGCCACTCGAGTTCCTAATTTCAATGGCGACCACAAACCGACAGTTTGGCACTGAGTTGTAAGCGCCGTAATGTATGACATCATAGTAAGGGAAAACCAATTCAATTATCTGTCCCTCACTTATAGTTATTCTCCACTTATATCGATGAAAAGCCGGCGGATAGAAATGAGGGTATCCTGGTGATTCAATATCCACGGGTGCTCTATATATCCCCTTATTTATGAGTTTATGCCCACGGGTTCGACATTCTAATGGTCCCAAAGTAAACTGTCCAGCTTCATATGATTCACCCGTATCTCCAAATCTAAGTTGCAGCACAGGTAGTCTCTTCATATCGAGCAGAAGTCCTGAGTCTTCGAGCCATTGAAGCTTAAGGTTTGCGTCACAATTGCAGGTAGAGTTACGGACAGTTGAGTAACAGTAGGGAAAACAGCCACAACTTTTTGAATCGGTTTCAGCCCCACCCCAGTAGTACTGGTTCTGCCAACCCCTTCCCACCCACCAGTTGTCAATATCCCGGATAAACCAGAACCCAAACATCGCTCCCTTACAGTCCCATCGGATATACTGTTGACACGAAAACGATATATCGATAAGAGTTTCGATTTGTTTTGAATCAATTGTTTCCGTCATTCCGTACGAAATATTCCTAATGAAAGAACCCGGAGCTTCATATCCGCGAACAGATTCTGTTGATTCTGAGTCGTGATGGACAATGGTTTTCACTGAGTATATGTCCTCTCCGTCTCCCATATCGCACTCAACATCAAAAGGGAGTAAACCTCCGGACCTATCGTCCACATCAATGACATAATTGCCTGAAGCTCTTACGTTATGGTATTTCCAAATGTCATCACAAGTGCGGAAAGGATATAAATCTTTCAATATTTCTGTCAAAGAGTTTATTTTATAATCAAATCATTTATTGATTATATGCTTACCATTAGATGAATACAAAGCAAAGCATATAAACAGAAAAAAGTTCACTGAATATATTGTTTTAAATTTTTTCATTGTTTTTTCAATTTAATCATTGATTTTGTATAAAAATATGAGAAAACAATGTCTTTCTTGGAAAGCATTTGTTTGACGTTTAAAGGCGTTTGAAATACTAATTAAATATAAGTTATGATAAACTAATCGCTATTAAGGACTCAATAGAGTTCAAGGATTACAATAAGTATTGATATTAAAGCAAATACTTTAATAAAATAATTGCAAAGTATTGTAGGTTTTAATCAAATTTTTATCAAATTCTGTATTAAAACTCAATTATTTTCACTTTTATTTATTTTGAATCACCAGAGTAAAACAGTACTTCTACTGTAACAGTAGCTGTCTTATTGTTTGATATGAAAGATCAACTCATTTTTACATTGAATGCCATAATATTTAAAATTTGAATAAAATAACAAATGATTTGATTATTGTTTGAGACTTTATATCAATTAGTCGTAAATGTTATCAAAATGTTTAACTGATATTCAGATAACAATTTGTCAATACTTTTGAGAACATTATAAATAATAAAAATAATATTACATTACTGATAGATATACTATAACTCACTTACAATAACTCACCTAGATTCAATGCTCTCAATTCTAAATAGGTGAGTGCGAGAAAGAGATATGATTTGTATTTTAAGATAACTTATAAATTAGGTTTCAATTCAAGTATTATTTGAAAATTTTTATTAATTTTACAAAACAATTGAAATTAAAGTTTCAAATGAATAATAATTAATAATATTTTCTAAGTTTTAATAATAAATAATTTTTAAACAATTTGTTATACTTTTGAAGTCTTTTTAAACAAATATTATTTAACATTAAATTTGATTCAATTATTGATAACTGAATTCAAAAGCAAAGAATTGAATGATTGTTTCATTTGATGTCTGATTGATTAGTTTTATAGGTATCTTCGTGAATATGAGAGCACAGGTAGTTTCAGTCGTATAAATGATGTTAAGTATCAACTGTTTTCTCAAATGCATTCAATTTAATACAAAAATTGCTAAAACGAGCGAAAACTTCAACATTTATTAATAATATATTATTTCTCTTCTCAATTATTTGAGAAATATTTCAATGACTTAATTGATAATTATATTTCAATTATTAAATCAAATTTTGATGACATTTATGATGACATGAATTCATAAAACTTATAAATATATGCATGAATTGAGTATTTGTTTCATTCATTCAATACTCGCTGTGAAGTCCTGAGTAAGTGTTGATTGAATGAAGAGTTGGAGTCATTCAAAGAGTAAATAGCATTTCATTCAAAGAGTATATATCGTCCAATAAAATGCATTGAATATCATATAAGAAACCGGAAATACGATTCGCGAGTATTTGTCAATTTTGTTCACGTCTTTGATCTTAGGCATTGACACTTTGAAAGCACTGGCGCCGCGTCTGATAGACTGAAACATTCGTGGTTTGCCTCTATTGTAAGGATCACTTCTGCCATAGCGGGAACACTTGGCTCCGTAGACACTGGCTCTGGTCGGGCTGTACGGCAACCGATGCATTCGCAATGATGGAGGGAATCGTAGGTCACTATCGCTTGTACTGCAGGTCTTATTGTGTCGGTTCCTCAGACATGGAAGCGGAGACATCCGGATGTCATGTAATTCAATGATCTCTTCGTTCTGTCAAATCATAAAAGCATTCAATCATTTGGTTATTCATTCCTAAACTCCACATCACTTACTGAATAGACATTATCTGGTCGTTTGTCAGCGCAGGGAGATATAGTTCTCGCGCCGTCTTGTCTAGACTTGTCTGGTTTAGGCTTTTTCTTAGCTCTTGCGCCCCAATACGTGTAATTGACGGCCGCGTACTCGAGAAGAGCGGCGAAAACAAATACAAAACACATAACCAAATAGATGTCAATTGCTTTGACGTAAGAAATTCTTGGCAATGAAGACCTGACACCAGTGCTAATGGTTGTCATTGTAAGTACAGTAGTGATGCCCAGTGCCACTCGGGCTGAGGTTGCCTTTAATGCACATAAAAAGCAAATATTAGTTGAAATATGAAAACAAATGCAATTAAATTGATGTCAGACTTCATGATTGATCCAAAAGGAGACCCACGAAAGCATTACTATTAAAATTGACGGCAAATATGTCTGAAATATAAAATATCCGATATTTCTCTTCAGTGAGAACAGCAGTGATAGCCTCTGATAAGTGCCTAAAATATAGGGAAAGACTATAAATCAGAGAAAATGTAATTCAAAATCTTTTTTACTTCAGATTTCTGACAAAATACTGAATAAATCTTTAATATATAAAATAAATTGACAAACGATGGACTGGTGTATACATACCGGTCGCCAACTTCTCTTTCCTATCAGTGGTCTCATACCCAGTGATTGTGAATTGAGGTAACTTTGCGTCCTCTACACCCGTCACCGGCTCTGACATCCAATACATGACGACATCCGAAACGGTATAGCCGTCTGAATAACAGATCATTTCATTGGTTTAAGAAATCTTCAAATTATTTAATAAAATCATTGTTTTGTTTCAATCAATGAATACGCTTTAGCTCTCAATCTAGACTTTGGGGAAAAACTCAATCCCCTTTAAGACTGAAGTATTGATATGATATCCCCTGAAAATATGATGACATAAATAAAAATACAAGACTAAGAACAGTAGACATCCCTTTCCTTCATCTTTTCATTCATTTTGATATAATTTTTGTTATTTTATATTAAATTCTTATAATTTATATTCAATTAATTAATTGATTTAAATTTTGTCCCAAATCTAAATTTGCCTGAACCTACACTCTTGAGGGCAAATAATCTATGATTACAATAAATTTTAGTTATTTTTCTATTCCCCTGAACACTTTAATATAAATATGCCTTTATCTTTATTGGAAATTTATTACAAATACACAGATCGTCGAAGATTTTATTTATGCCCGGATTCATTTAATTATTGGGTATAAATTATAATCAATTGTTAAAGACATGAAATCAATAGTTAGACTCAGACTCACAGCTTTCAATCTCAACCGTACAGTTTTGGGAGTCTAATGGGTAATAATGAAGGTCCATCATACAGGCCAGGGTTGTTGTGAACCTATTGATGATTTAAATACAAAAAATATTTAAAATTGATTTTTATATGAATTAAAAATCAGATTAATTCTAATGTTTTACTTTCAGATAATTTTAAATTTATTTTATAATACATTTATTTATAGTTATTGATTCAAAAGTATAATTTCAATAATTATTACAAAACAAGGTGTTCTAAAGAGCACCCAGCATATTTCATGTGTTCATTTACTACTTATAAATTATAAGTTATAATAAATATAGAGTTTTTACAATTAGGACTAAGAATATTTAAAATTCATATACAGTATAGTATTAGAGATCTATAAATTGTAATTAATTAACTATACATGCTCAAAATTAAAAGTGTATTATTATTTGTTCAGGGTATATAGAATTGCTTGAATTAATTGATATTTTTAACTAAATTTATATATTTTTATATTTAATTTTAATTATCATATGATTAAGTAAAATAATGTATAGTAATGATAGGAAAGTGATACAAGGTAAAATTGTATATGCTAAAATGCCGTACCTCATGCCATAAGCAATGTACCCATCTGACTTAAGCCTCACCATCTTGTTTTTCTCTGTCACTTCGTGTAGGAAAGAGTTCTTGTCGTTTGCAAAGCTGTAATCAATCATTCATTTAATTATAATAATTATTATTCACTTTTGTATTGATTTTTAATTATTAATTGGTTTTCATTTTCTCTATAAAAAGCAAAATAATTATTAATTGTTTTGTTTGTCATTAATCATAACAATACAACAACATATTCAGGAGGGGTGATGGGACGGGAGGGGAATACGCAATATTCAAATCTACTCGAGACATAACTAATGATAATAATTTTGATTGTTCTTGAATAATTTTGTTCTCATTTATGCTATATCTGTCGCATAATTAACAATTAAATTATATTTCAACTTTCAATAAGATTGCAAAATAATCTTTGTTTTCATATGAAATAATTAACATGGTCAATACTAACAAAGTATCAGGAACCCATATCTTTTCGGCAAAATCTCCAGACAGTGTTAATTCGTAGTTGTTTTCACTGAACGATAATCTTTCGTCTTTCCAGTATTGGTTCAAATATAAGGTTATCGTATAGTCCTGTAAATCATTTACTTTGTTATTAATTAAACGCAAAATAATTGTCTTTTAATTAAATTTAAAATTCATTTAAAGAGTAATAAAAATCTATTCATGTTTTCATGTCTTTTGTTTTCATTGTTTGTCTTGTTTTTAAAGTAATTGTTTAATCAATGAATTAATTAAAATTAAATAAAATGTTTTATCATTGTTAGAAAATTTGCTTGAACCTATTATACAGTACAAGCTAATATTTGAATAACCTTGACTGTGTAATATAATTTACCAACCAACTTTCATAATCAGCACAAAAATAATATTTATGTCAAGAATTTTTATAAATGTCTAAAAATTATATTTTATTTTATTTGAAAACATTATTTTGAAATCAAATGTAATATACATTTTATGTATTTATTGAAAACAAGTCTTAACTGAGATTTGTTTGACTCAGAAACAATCAATTTATTTATTTTAAGTCAAAATACAATACTTTTTTCATTTCTATTGAGACTTCTTTAGGGCATTATATTCTTTGTGTAATAAAGGTATTTGAAGTGAAAAACTGTTTGAATATACACACAGAGAGGATATATAGAGTTATATATCCAGAATCACTTCATTTACATAATACTCAAAAATATTTGTTAACACTTTCTTTAACTCAATTCCTTTAGAAGTGAATCAATAAAAAAGTATATTATTTTTCATTACAACAAAATCTCACAATTTTTATGAATACAATTCAAGAATTTTTTCAATTATAGGGTTTCTGAAACAAAATCACAGAAAGGTTTAGATTTATATAATTTATGAGAAAAGAACTCTATTTCGGTGTTTATTCACTACAACTGGATATATGAGTAAAACATATTATTTAAGAGGCTCTTAATCCTAGTAATATAAAGTCAGGAACAACCAGGTCATCATACATTCGCCAGTTATCATAACTTGGTTACCCACTATTAAGGAACTGATTCATAGCTATTCCGGGAATGTTTTCATTTGAAAATAACTGTAGTTTTAATGTATTATTTGTTTTTTAATCTATAGTTTAGTATTTTATTTCACTGTTATATGAAAATTCATTCATTCATTAAGTATTGATATAAAAATGATTTCTTTTGTGAATAAGTTTTTATTTAACGCTATTTTCTTGTTATAAATTTTCAAAGATTAATGAAATGCTCTCAAAGAAAGTCTTAATAACTATTCATCAAAGAATTTCACTCATAAGTCGTTATGTGAGCGCACAGTCTGTTCATCGATTACCACAAACCTAACCGTCCATACGATTATAATCTCAAGCAATACTTTGATTGTGATTTTGCGCTTATATTCAGTCTTATTATGGATAGAGAAATGTTTCTGATTATAGATTATAGCAAATGAGTGACTGTTAAGTAAAAATCAAAACTTATTTCAAATCTGATTTTAAAATGTTTCAGTTTTCGTGAAAATCTTCATTAAATTCATACCAAATATGTCAAAAAATCATTGTTAGACACCGTTTGACAGACAAAGAGTGAAATGACTTTTAAAAAGCAGATATAATCTATATTTTATAAATTGAATCAATTATATAGAAATAACAATGAAATATGTTTTTCAATACTTCAAATGCAAACAAAGTTTTTTGTCTTTTATTCATTTTTTTCTTCAAAAATAAATTGGTTTCAAAAATAGAGTATTGTATTGAATAGACAACAAAATAATGTTGAACTAAACAGACGGCAGTAAAAAACTTGGGTTTGATTTTGCCTCCCAGGCCAACAGGCCATCAGTACTTGTGGTAAAAATAATATTTTTTAGCTTTAAATTTGGATTTTTCACGCATTAATCAATTTTCTGTTAACTTCACAGACTTTACAACAACTCATATGTCGTCAAAATTTGATACAAGTTTTTGAAGTGAAAAATAAAGTGAACTAAAAAATCCATTAAAATAATTTTGATGAATTGTCCCTGAATGTTTTATATTAGATATTGCAGTATTGATTATTTTAGAGCTCATTTGAATCAACAAATTGTTTGTGAAGTCATGTCTAATATATTTATTATTCATTTGAATTAAAGCATATAATAATTGATATAAATTTATGCCAATCAGGGGCTAAACGGACTGATATTATATTAAATTTGGATTATTATGACAAAAATCACTCAATCGTTATGAGTGGCAGTCATTCAAGAGATCTGGTATTTGATAAAAATAAAGTCTAAATAATTGGTTATTTCACAATTGGTTTTCACTTCTCAACTCAATTGATGAAATAAATTGTAAAATAAAAATAGGATTTTAAGACAAACCATATTGACTTCAGATATACTATCAAAGCTTGCGATCGACAAATCCATTCCCACTTCAAGTGGAGGTCCTGTAAGACAAGTAAAAGTCAATTCATTTTTTTCGACACAAATCCAAAACAAAATATTTTTTTTATTAATTATTTTATGTTTTGACTCAAAAAAATATTTCAAAATATTAATTACAAAAATCAGTATTACTTCTAAAAGTTAAATCATTTTCACCCAAAATTCCCCTTAAATTAGGTGTAAATTAAATTTATTATAATTGATATAAAGGCAACAAAATTGATACAAAGAGTTAGTAATTGGAAGAACTGCTAAACAATTAGTGACTGAGCCTCAAGTCCTTGTACTTCATCACTGCTAACATCCCTTTCCATAACAATCTTCTAATTATATAATTCGTTGCGAAACCACTGCACTGATTGTCAGCGATTGCTATGACCACAGGGTCTCAAATATGGATTGATATTTAAGATACAAAATCACAAAATACCAGTACTTTTGGATTCATTTTCCTAATTCTCATTTTCAAAGTGATTTTTCTCAACAATTGTTTCATAATCTCAACATTTATTTGTAGATCAGAAGTGTTATGAAAATATTTTACGCAAATCGTATCTTATTTTTAACATTAAAAACAATTAATAAAAATAATTAATTAATAATTAAAT